>JADPWL010001974.1:0-10206 GCA_019059595.1 Marasmia exigua | reverse complement strand
ATTTTTTTACAAAGGTTAAATCATGCTAAAGTATCTACGAGTTGATAAACAATTTAATTATTTCCATGGTAAAATTAGGAATATCTTGATGGTGTAACGTTCTACTTTTTTTATCATTAATACTTCCATAGTTACTGAGGAGGGTCATTGTCCGATAAAAAAGAAAGAAACGGACCCTGTTACAAATGCTAATTCGATAGATGTCGTCATACTAAAGGAATAAAGTCCGTAAAATATAGGTAATAATAAAGCTAAATGTGGGGAGCCACGCTTAGGCAGAATGGGCCGGCTCGAACAGAGTGATACCCACTGCCTCACAGAAGACCGGCGTGAAGCAGCGCTTGCGGCTGTGTTTCGCCGTGCGAGTGAGGCTACCGGCCAGGCCCCAAGGGGGGGAAGGGGAAAAGGTTGGCAGCGCACTTGTGACTTCCACTGGTGCGGAGTGTCCATGGGCGGCGAAGTGTTTACCAGCAGGTGATCCGTCTGCTCGCTCTGCCACCTCTCATATAAAAAAAAAATAAAAAAAATAAATAAAGCTAGTGGCTTTATAAGCTACATATTCTGTTAACATAAAACCAGCGCCATGGCCTGAAGGTATACTCCTACCTAAAGCCATGGCCGAAGCTGAGTGAGCTACTTTTCACTGACATTCGCGACACACCTCACACACACACACCTGTACGCAAATGCTTGTTGCCAAACTTTAGCAGTATATCATATTTTTACTTTTTTTTTTGTTTTTGTATTTCCTCTCATGATTTTATTTTTGTCTCCTTTTATTCTTGTAATGGTTTTGTTTTAGTTTGTATTTGTTTCTTTTTCTATTTGTTTAAATATTTTATAATTCTTGTTGCGTCCGTTCTTATCTGTACTATGTGGTGTGTCGTATTTTCAGTGAATAAATGTTTATATCTATATGTAAATATTACTAAAAACCTAAATGGAAGATTTTGGTTTAAGGCGATACTACGACGATACTAGCTAGCGATTTATAGTGACGCCAAGTGATTTATATTGATTGTGGCGAATGAGAGACATTGTTTATAATTTAAGGAAATGATTTACAATTTTTTGCGACGCACTTTTGTAATAATTTCTTCCTATAAGTAACAGTTAGCTCCATTATTGCTAAAAGTAGCCATTTTTAGCAATTATCAAGATAAATCTTACTTACAGATAGAAATTATTAGGTACATAAGTTTGTCTAATAAAAAATATATAAATAATTTCCATAAAGTATATGTTGCTCACTTTTTAAAGTCCTATCCATCACAATTAATATAAATCACTTGGCGGCGATAGTCTCGTCACAGTATCGCCTTAATTTAGCCTTTGTTACAAGGTGAACTTGAGCTTTGGTACGGTAATAACTTTATATCGCGATTTATAAAAACGGTTTGAAAATTAAGTCCCAAAATAAAGTGAGGGCGGGCCACTAGTAATAGGCTATTTGACAGTATAAAAAATAAAGATTTATTTATAGTCATCTGCGTAGTTTATAGTTTGAAAAGGAATTAACAATAAAACACATAAAAATGTGGGATGGGGTTTGGAATAAATCCAGGGATTAAAGGAATAATTATTACTTTATTTATAAGCGCCGTCTTTACACATCGTCGTCCGCCATACGTCGTCTCTCATCTCCCTCTCTCTCTCTCGCACGTCATTCTAATTCAAACATCGAACTTATACACGTTCCTTGCCATGCATCTATCGATCACCAATCCCACACTCGGCCATCCTACATTCAGTATGCCCTCATACTGCACTCATACGTCTTTCATCACACATCTTAAAACTTACTTTATAACATCTTCAAAAACAACTTTTGTACAAAAAACAACATCAAATAAAAAACCGCTATAAAAAAAACAACCACCTAAAAACTTCTTCCTCTTCTTAAAGTCTTTGAGGATTTCTTTCTCTACTGCGGACATCTTAAATTACGCACCGCGTCTCAAACTAATACGAATCCTCCTATTTTTTTCAGTCTGTCTCTCTGTCAGTGTACTCTCTCCAACATAATAGTCAGTTATACAATTTCCTAATCCTTCTAAATTTCGCGTCTTCACAATTTTCCAAAAATATAACTGACTTTTATTAAAAATCGTCAGTTTTGAACCTTGTCATCGTCGTTCATGATAAAGTCATGGATTCCAAACTTCCTTGGGTCTCTATGGTCAAAACTCTATTGGAACATTTCTTCTTTCCGCCATCATCATTACTGTCAACGATGTCATACGACAGTACGTCGTCAATGTCACTCGTCATCACAACGCGATCGCCTTGACTACGAATTCGTTGGATGTTTCCGACTTCCAACCGCTTCTTCGATTCCTCAGTCATGCACACAACTGGCTCCTCATGCAACTCAATCTTGAACTCCTGCTCCTCAATCATGCACTCTACAGACACCTCGCTCGAACACCCGTCAACATCTACATCCTTGCTGCGCTCGCTACACACACTCTCATCATCTTCACCGTGATCACTCTCATCATCTTCACTGCACTCACTTTCACTGTCTACGTCATCATAGAATTCGCACCTTTCACCCTCACATACACCGTTTTCACGCACATCACTGCCAAACTCGTCTATCAATATCTTCTTTAACTCTTCGTAGCTGCCAAATTCTTCGCAACGTACCACCAATGCTGCAGTTCCCGTCAAGGCGCGTTTGGCTATGAACATAAGGCGCTGCTTCGTCCAACCTTCTTTTCTCCCGCATACCTCCAATCTTCCAAGCCATCTTCGTACATTTTCTGTTTTGTCACCACTGAATTGCTGATGGCAGACATGGTAAAGCGCGTGCTCAGCGCTACCATCGCCCAACATGCTGCCTGCCCGTCTTCACCCGTCGTCCGTCTTTTTGCTGATCGTCTTGTCTTCACAAAATTCTTCACCGATCGTCTTTTTTTCCTTATTTCGTCGTCGTCGTATTTTCTTCTTCTTACTCCTTATTCATCCTCGGTTTTATTTTCGTACCATCCCGGACGAGCCCCCAAAATTGTGGGATGGGGTTTGGAATAAATCCAGGGATTAAAGGAATAATTATTACTTTATTTATAAGCGCCGTCTTTACACATCGTCGTCCGCCATACGTCGTCTCTCATCTCCCTCTCTCTCTCTCGCACGTCATTCTAATTCAAACATCGAACTTATACACGTTCCTTGCCATGCATCTATCGATCACCAATCCCACAAAAATATGGAATAAAACCAACATCAAATTAATATGTTTTGTGCTCCACGTGACCATAAACGGTTTTGATTGGCTTTCTTTACAGTGACGTCAGGCTTTTGTAAGCAAAACAAGTGACAGACTCGACGCCATTTTCTTCTGTCTATGCGGGACGCTAATCATCTATCAAATTTCCTACTTGTTTACAAAAGGTTGACGTCACTCGAATGATTCGACGCCATATTGCTGAATAAAGAGTTTTTGACAGATTAAATAATCCTTTTATTTTATAATGATTTTCTAAACGAATGTAAATATAATTTTCAGGGTTCCTATACACCAATAAATAATTAAAGAAGGTTTTTCAAAAGAAGCCTATTTCATTAACCTATAATAAAGTAAACCACATATTAAAACTTGGCCTAGCATAATAAAAAAAAAAACAACTTCTCACCTAGAATTCAAATGATCAATATCAATGGTCCTATGCACGTCGGCGTAGTACAGCTTCCAGTACAGCAGGGCGTTGATGAGGAGCAGCAGCAGCAGCGACCCCAGCAGCCAGCGCTCGCCGCGCCCCCCCCGCGCGACCGACCCCCGCGGCGCCAGCACCCCCGCCACCGGCGACTTCGCCGCGGCCGTGGAGACTGCTTCCTGGGGTAATGCTGCGGAGACGATTTATTTTTTACCGTGGGAGAGCCACGCTCCAATTTCAATGAGCCGGCTCGACCGGAGTGTTACCAAGGTTCCGGGGGCAAGGGGGATTTTAAGGTTGTCACCGCACTTGTGACTCCACTGGTGTCACGGGTTTCCATAGGCGGCGGCAATCGCTTACATAAAAAAATATAACAACAGTGCCCACACGTAACAATATGGTTTCATCAAACAAACCAAGAAAAACCAAACACGTAAACTTAATTTGCACTAGGTATATTCCTACGTAAATACAATACCTACAGAAGACGTGATTAAACGTTACCTATCTATTAAATTGTAGGTATTAAGTAGTAGGCAACAGTGCCTACTCGTAAAAAGTATAATTTTTAATAGGTGGGTAAATATTATAACAAATTCATCTGATCACCAAATAACTAATCCTATTAGCACAAATTAGCGACAAGCAACCGCTTACCCAAATCAAAACGGTGTAAAAGCGCACGCAGGTCTCTGGAAAAGGTCGAGTTTTGAATGAACGCATTCGCGATCGTGGTAGGCAAGCGTGTAGGCACAGTAGATATATACGCAAACAGTATGGACACTACGAACAGACGCTCGATTACGCATGCACACAGACGCATACTTTACAAGGATTTTGATTTGCGCGCGGCGTGCTGGCCGGATACACGCGGGCACACGCGCGTGCACGCGCGCGGTCACGCTAGTCACTCACCGTGCGCGCGGCGTGCTGGCCAGGTACGCGCGGGCACACGCGCGTGCACGCTAGTCACTAACCGTGCGGGCGGCGGCGGCGGTGCTTGCGCGCGGCGTGCTGGCCGGGTACGCGCGGGCACACGCGCGTGCACGCTAAGTCACTAACCGTGCGGGCGGCGGCGGCGGTGCTTGCGCGCGGCGTGCTGGCCGGGTACGCGCGGGCACACGCGCGTGCACGCTAGTCACTCACCGTGCGGGCGGCGGCGGCGGTGCTTGCGCGCGGCGTGCTGGCCGGGTGCGCGCGGGCACACGCGCGTGCACGCGCGCGGCCACGCTAGTCACTTACCGTGCGGGCGGCGGCGGCGGTGCTTGCGCGCGGCGTGCTGGCCGGGTACGCGCGGGCACACGCGCGTGCACGCTAGTCACTAACCGTGCGGGCGGCGGCGGCGGTGCTTGCGCGCGGCGTGCTGGCCTGGGTACGCGCGGGCACACCGCGCGTGCACGCTAGTCACTCACCGTGCGGGCGGCGGCGGCGGTGCTTGCGCGCGGCGTGCTGGCCGGGTGCGCGCGGCACACGCGCGTGCACGCGCGCGGCCACGCTAGTCACTTACCGTGCGGGCGGCGGCGGCGGTGCTTGCGCGCGGCGTGCCTGGCCGGGTACGCGCGGGCACACGCGCGTGCACGCTAGTCACTCACCGTGCGGGCGGCGGCGGCGGTTGCTTGCGCGCGGCGTGCTGGCCGGGTGCGCGCGGGCACACGCGCGTGCACGCGCGCGGCCACGCTAGTCACTTACCGTGCGGTCGGCGGCGGCGGTGCTTGCGCGCGGCGTGCTGGCCGGGTACGCGCGGGCCACACGCGCGTGCACGCTAGTCACTCACCGTGCGGGCGGCGGCGGCGGTGCTTGCGCGCGGGCGTGCTGGCCGGGTGTGCGCGCGGGCACACGCGCGTGCACGCGCGCGGGCACACGCGCGTGCACGCGCGCGGGCACGCTAGTCACTTACCGTGCGGGCGGCGGCGGCGGTGCTTGCGCGCGGCGTGCTGGCCGGGTGCGCGCGGGCACACGCGCGTGCACGCGCGCGGGCACGCTAGTCACTCACCGTGCGGGCGGCGGCGGCGGTGCTTGCGCGCGGCGGGCGCGGCGTGCTCGGCCTCGTGCGTGAGACGCGCGTCTATGAGCCGCGTGTACTCCTCCAGACCGCCCATCGTGTTCTTTTCCAGGAAACCTGCACACACACTATACATAATACTGTTGGATCGGTAGATGCATAGTGAAATGAACGTGTAACAGATCGAAGTTTGAATAACGTGGCCAGAATTAGAACGAATGGCCGACGACCTATGTAAAAAAAGAAGAATCATTCCTGAAGCCTAGGGTTCGCATTTATTTCATCCTACAATACTATGACAAGAGAAAACTCCCTTTTAATTTTTACCTTTTATTTTTCTCTGGGGAAATTCCGCCGCGCCCTGGCCGAGGTTGCGGCCGGTAGAAGGCGACGCCTTAGGTACACCCATGTGTGTGGTGGCACTCTCCTCTGGGTTCGACCTCTGCTAACCAGAGGCCGTAAAGAGGCATACCTACTAAAACCTCTTCTACCTTCTCCTTCAATGCCGTTGGATTGGGAGGGTTACGGGTAAATGGCAGGGACCAACAACCGCTACCCTCCCCAGGGCAGAGGCCCGCCAGCACGGCCTCCTCCAAGCCCCGGCCAAGTAAATTTGGCCCAGGGTTGCCCCCGCGACCCCTGTCTCAACCTCCCAAACAGGACGGGATTTTCCTGCGTTATTGCGGCCAAATCCAGGATTTGTCCAAGAAAATGTGTTCGATCCAGGGAGTTTGTCAAATCCGAGATGACCAAATCCAGGATTTGTCCAAGAAAATTTGTTCGATCCAGGGGGTTTGTCAAATCCGAGATGATTGGGCCAAACCAGGATTTTTTAATGCTAGAAGTGACAAACGAGCAAGCGAGTCACCTGATGGAAAGTAATCAACGCCGCCCATGAATTCAAAGAGATCGCTAATGTGTTGTCGGCCTATTTGAAAGAGTACGCTCTTCTCTTGAAGGTAACTCGTAGCCGTCGGAAAATACTCCTGCAGTCAAACCGTTTCACAGAACTGAGGTACTGGAGCCCAATTCTCGTGCTCGTGACATTTATATTTTCATACGACATATATCACTAAAACATAGTTTTTTTGTATGGTTTTCTGGTGATATCCGCCATGTTTTCAAAATATCATTAGCACGAGAATTGGGGTCATGGTAAAACGTTCCGCGAGAAACGTACAGTATTAGACCGCCTGCATCGAGACGATGGGGATGAAATGGCTTGCGTGGTTCGATGTAAGAATTCAGCTGCAGGGAGTACATAAAACAGTTCCTCAGAGCACTCTCAGTGATAGATGCGGTATAGAATGCTGAAGGAAGCTATATCCCGCCGCGGTGCTAGAGGAACAAGTTGACTAGAGAGAGACACCGACAATTCGAGCAGCATTACGTTGTATGCGCTCAAACGGAAAAAGTTAGTACTGACTGAGGTGCACCAGCCCAGAGATGAGAGCAGTATTCTATATGGGGCCGTATAGGATTCGTTTTAATCAAGGATGATTCGTCCAATCCAGGAGGACGACTGAACCCAATAGATACACTTTGTTTAGATCAAGGAACTATAGTCCATTCAGTGTAAAAAGGTACATAGGACACTTTTACACTTGTTCAATCTTTGTATAAAGTACTCTCGTTATCCGTCTCGATGGAAGCTGTCAAGGGTCACGCCAGTGCTACGGTGGACCCATTCCCAACATGGGTTTCGTTCTACACGGTCAACGAGTACAAATCATGTCACTTTTATAGATTATGCGATGACAGCAATGGATTCTAGTAATCAAGTCGACGCGTTATACTTTGACTTCAAAAAGGCGTTCGATCTTGTGGACAATGACGTCCTTCTATATAAACTAGCAGCCTTTGGTTTCACTCCAAAGTTATTAAAATTGTTTGCTTGCTATCATAGGAATCGTTGTCAATACGTTCAGTTGGGAATACATCATTCTGACATCTATTATACAAGATCGGGTGTAAGCCAAGGTAGTACTTTGGGCCCTACCCTATTTATTCTCATGATAAATGACTTGCCTAATGTAATAAATTCAGCAAAGTGTGTGTTATTTGCGGATGATCTTAAACTTTACATGTCTATAAGCTGTGAGTCCGATTGTGTCATGCTACAGAATGATGTAGACGCAGTTAAGACGCTAAATGGAGTGAGGATAACCACCTTTATTTTAATGCTACAAATTGTAAAGTAATTACCTTCACGAGAAGTAAGACACCTCATATAGCTAACTACAATGTTACTGGTGCACCCCTGGTTCGTGTAGATGAAATCCTAGATTTAGGTTTAACGTTAGACGTAAAATTGGATTTTAAACAGCATATACGCAATATTTGCAAAAGCGCTAACAAAATGTTAGGCTTTTTAATGAGACTAACTTACCAATTTAGAGGAGTCAGTAGCTAATAGCCTTTTTAATGCATACGTTCGTGCTAAGCTCGAATACGGTGGATTTATTTGGGACCCGTATGAAAAAGACTATACGGTAATGCTAGAGAAAATCCAGCGCAAGTTTGCGAGATACGTGTTCAAACGAATGTTTGGATATTATCCTTACCTCTATCCCTCTCTATTTGTCACAGGTATGATAGGTCGAAACACTTCAGAACTGAGACGTAAGCTGTTATTACTCAAGCACTATTTCCTACTACTGAATAATAAGGTGAATAATCAAAGTGCACTGGAACGTATAGGCTTCCTTGTACCCCGTAGGCACATGGGAGGATCTAAGGTAGCGGGGCATTCTTCGGCGTGGGCCGTGTTCACAACCACAAATAATGTGCACACACGCCGCGCCACCAACGCACCCACGGCTCGGGCACTCTCACTGCTCAACGAGTTGCTAACGCATTTTCCAGACATAGACGTCCATAATGACAATTTAGGATTATTTATAAAACGTGTTGCAACTTTTTTAAGTAAAAAAATAAAAGTATTGTAATCTAGCTTGTGTATACTTTGGTGTAATATCACTGTAAAATACCAAGTTTTCTTTCTTAAATAAATAAATAAAACGTTTCCTTTCATTCATCCAGCGTTCTATAAATAAAAATATTAAGTTTCAAAAATGTTTTTTTTCTTGCGTTTCTATAATAACAAATATCAGTCAACAAGCGTAGCGTGCCCACGCCATACTTCGGCACCTTTTAATTCCAAGTGAGAGAGAAGATTATTAAAGTTTCATACAAATTGCTTACGATACGCGTACGCTACGATTCTTCGTAAAAATCCTCTTAGCCTTTCTTATCTCATACACCCAATAGCACACTCTTTGATACCGGAGAATAATACTGTGTGAGCAATAGTGACGTACCTTTGACCATAGGCCACATGGTCTTCTTGTAATGTATGTGCGCAGTGATGGCGAGATTCGTGACATGCTCCGTTGCTCGTTGTAAGCAATAATGGACCTAAAAAAGTTAAAATAGTTGTTAAAGAGATTTCTACCATACATGGTAGAAATCTAAAGGTACACCATATTTAGGGCTCATGCCGCTTGCAACACCTCCGAAATAACGGAAACTCAAACATAAAAGGTATGGTAGAAATTTCGTAAACAACTGTTCTAATATTACTAAGCATAACCTCTCTTAGAATAGTCCCGGAACAAAATTCGTGCCAGCCCCATTTATCATTGCGTGTTGGAACGGGATGACATGAGCTTTAGTACGGTAATAACTTTAGATCGCGATTCATAATAAGGTTGTGAGATTATATAATAATTATGTAACATATTGTTTAAATTACTAAAAAAGCAGTTATTTATTCTTTATTGCACAAGAAAATACAGTACAATTGGCGGACTTAATGCTATACAGCATTCTCTACCAGTCAACCATTAAGCGATGCAGAAATATGCATGACGGGTAAATAATTTAACAGCAAATTAAATAAATTATTAGCAGTTAACTAATTTTAAAACAAATTGTTGATGCGATTCCGTTTGACTAGATTTCACGTTTGACCGACAAAAATACATCAAGATTATCGTTTAAGATGTGCAGATGAGATATGTTGCAAACCACTGAAATCAAAAGAGCGTATTTCTTTTTAAAATATCGACAACTTGTGACTCCTCTTGTGTTGCAGGTAGAGATGGTAAGCGATAACCGCCGCCCATGGAGGGCGGCGGTTATCGCTTACCATCAGGTGATCCCCATATATATATATGATGTCTAGTTGCCTAGTTAAGGAAGCTTGTATTGTCTAGTTACACAATTTCTTAAAGAAAATCAAAATATAATCAAGTTTCATATATCATTTTTGGTATTTGCTAATGCTCATTTGAAACATTACAATACTCGCACGCAAGGGCGCGACAAAGATAGCGAGGTGTCCGGGGAACGGCGAAGCTTACCTCGAATTAAATTAGAACTGACCTCCGTAGGACTATTAACGTGAGCTCGTAGGGTTAAATCCTTTAGACTTTTAAAAATCTATGTGCGTATTTCTACGATTAGCTCGATGGTGTGTGTAAAAATGTGAGGAAACGTTTTCGCGATAGTCTGAACACATGTAACTTGATTCGGTTGGTATGG
>JADPWL010001973.1:0-12672 GCA_019059595.1 Marasmia exigua | reverse complement strand
TAATAAATAATACAATAATAAAAGACAAATATAAAATAATAATAAACCGTAGATAAAAAAAATGATTTTGGTAAAAACCTTGTTATACATGATGTGTTATACATGATGTGATGATGGGACGTAAGGGGGCCCACACAACATCTTTCGGGTTCCAAGTCAACCTCTCCTGCCCGTGGCGCGTCCTGCTAACCAACAAAAGAGGCCCTGGCGAACCACCCACCAACCCGCACTGGACCAGCGTGGTGGGTTATGGTCCATTCCCCCTAATGAAAGACACTGTATTGCCCCGGCCCCCAGTTCCCGGCAGCCCTGCTATTCCGGGCCAAGGCGGCGGTCTCGGTAACGGCAGGGCAGGGGGTGCTAAGAATCTCCGGTATACGGAAGGCCGTCATACCACACTGACCTTGGCGACGTTTAACGGACGCACGCTACGACTCGACTCACATTTGGCCCAACTCGAGGAGGAGCTGAAGCACATAAGATGGCATTTTCTCGGGCTGTGCGAAGTCCGTAGAGAGGGCGAGGACACGCTGACCCTAGAGTCTGGCCATCTTATGTACTTCAGGGAAGGAGATAATCCGTCACAGGGCGGCGTCGGGTTCCTAGTCAACAAAGTCCTCACTGACAACGTTATTGAAATCTCCAGTGTGTCGGCGAGGGTTGCGTACCTCGTAATTAAATTAACCAACAGGTATAGCCTAAAGGTTATTCAAGTGTACGCTCCAACGTCGACATACCCGGACGATGTCGTGGAAGAGATGTATGAGGACATCTCTCGAGCCTTACACACCACCACCAAGGCTCACTATAACGTTGTCATGGGGGACTTCAACGCTAAAGTGGGTGTACAGACTTGCAGCGAATCGATGTTGGGATCATGCGGCTTTGGGAGTAGAAATCATAGGGGGCAAATGCTCGTCAATTTCTTAGAGCGCGAGGGGGCTTTTCTTAATGAACTCGTTCTTTAAGAAACAGCCCCAGAGGAAATGGACGTGGCAGAGCCCCGATACTATGACTAAAAATGAGATCGACTTCATCATATCGGACAAAAAGCGAATATTCAGAGATGTCTCAGTGATCAATAGGTTTAAAACCGGAAGTGATCACCGACTTCTCAGAGGCACTCTGAATATCGATTTTAAGCTTGAACGTTCTCGGTTGATGAAGTCCACGCTCCGGCCAAATCTGCTCCAATCGCTCGCTGGTGCCGACGCCTTCCAACTAAAATTGGAAAATCGGTTCGCTGCTTTGGAAACCACAATTGACGTGGATATCGACGAAGAACTCGACCAAGTGGTGGAAATCCTTCGGGACGAGGGTGCAAAATTTTGTGAGTTGCGACGTATGGGCAAGCGGTCTAAACTTTCGAAAGAGACTCTGGACCTAATGGACAAGAGGCGGAACGATCCATCAGTCACTTCGGCAGAACAACGGGCTCTGAATAAGTCCATCTCCAAGCTGATAAGACGTGACCTCCGAAGTTCCAATACACTCTCAATACAGAGAGCAATTGAGCAGAACCGGGGGTCCAAAGTCTTCGTACAACAGCTTGGAAGGAGCCACCTGTCGAAGGTGACCAAAACAAACGGAGAAGTCGTCACTTCAAAGCCTGAGATTCTTTCGGAAGTTTACACCTTCTACAGCCAGTTATACGCGTCGCACTCACCTCACCCTACGCCGGATGAGAAGGATTTAAGAGCCACATTAACCCGCCATGCGACGGAGGATCTTCCCGACATCAGCCTGGAGGAGATCGAAGCAGCTCTTGGGCAACTTAAAAATGGAAAAGCCCCGGGAGAAGACGGAGTTACAACCGAGCTTCTGAAAGCAGCCGGCAAGCCGGTGCTGAAGGAACTTCGGCGTATATTTAACTCAGTTCTTTTCTCCGGGAGAACTCCTAGGGCGTGGCAGCGGAGCTTGGTCGTATTGTTCTTCAAGAAAGGGGACAAAACTTTACTGAAGAACTATCGACCAATTTCTCTCCTGAGTCACGTCTATAAGCTGTTCTCAAGAGTCATTTCGAATCGCCTTACACGAAGACTTGACGAAGCTCAACCTGCAGAGCAGGCCGGATTCCGACGGAGTTATAGCACCATAGACCATATTCACACAGTGAGGCAGGTTATACAGAAGACCAAAGAGTACAACCAGCCCCTGTGCATGGCGTTTGTGGACTATGAAAAAGCTTTTGACTCCGTCGAGACCTGGGCTGTTCTAGAGGCCTTGCAAAGGTGCCAAGTCGATTGGCGATATATCGAGGTGTTGAGGTGTCTGTATGACGCTGCTAATATGTCCGTAGTAATCCAAAATGGCCAAACTGAGCCTGTCCTGCTGAGACGTGGTGTGAGACAAGGAGATGTTATATCTTCGAAACTTTTCTCCGCTGCGCTGCAGGACATGTTTGGAACACTAAACTGGAAGGAGCGCGGAATCAATATTAATGGCGAGTACATGTCACACCTACGATTCGCAGACGACATCGTCATCTTGGCGGAAACCCTACAAGACCTACAGGAGATGGTGAGCAGCCTGGCTGAATCTTCCAAACACATCGGTCTTCGGATGATCTTGGATAAAACCAAGGTCATGTTCAACGAGCTCGTTGATCCGGGACCGGTCGCTGTTAATGGAGTACCTCTCGAAGTTGTTCAGGAATATGTCTATCTAGGACAAGCGCTCCAATTAGGCAGAAACAACTTCGAGAGAGAAGCCAATAGAAGAATTCAGCTAGGCTGGGCAGCATTTGGTAAACTTCGTCAAGTCTTCTCGTCACCCATCCCTCAAAGTCTTAAGTCGAAAGTCTTCGACCAGTGCGTCCTTCCGGTCATGACTTACGGTGCCGAGACGTGGACACTCACGGCTGGACTAGTCCACCGGTTCAAAGTCGCTCAAAGAGCTATGGAAAGGGCTATGCTCGGAGTATCTCTGAAGGACCGCATCAGAAATGATGTAATCCGACAGAGAACCAGAGTCACCGACATAGCCCACCGAATTAGCAAACTGAAGTGGCAGTGGGCTGGTCATATTAGCCGCAGAACTGACAGCCGTTGGGGCCGTAAAGTCCTTGAGTGGAGACCGCGACTCGGTAAGCGTAGTGTAGGACGCCCTGCGACAAGATGGGATGATGACATTCGAAGGCTGGCTGGTATAGGCTGGATGAGAGTGGCGGAAAATCGGGAGAAGTGGCGTGCATTAGGGGAGACCTATGTCCAGCAGTGGACGAGTGTGGGTTGCTGATGATGATGACATGATGTGCGTTAATAATGATTAAAGACCCTGCATTCGAAAGTCATTCAGTTTGCTAAAAAATATTTCTTGCAGTTGAACAAAAAGCCAAATACTATTGCTCCCAATGACTCATATGCCCAATATTGAGACATGCATTATTTCAATGTCTTTTGATGACTAGAAACTATTTCGGCTTCATCTCACCCGATTGTAAACGTCGATAAGGTCCAAGGTGGATGTGTAATGCACGCAATTAAACTTTTTTACTCTTATGAAAAAAGAAGTATTGTTAGCTGTTGACGATTCAGCTAATGTAAACTTCCGTTTCTTAGAATTATGTGCAAAAAATCGATTAATGTTTTCGCTATATAGGAACTGTGTGTAATAAATAGTAAAGATTGGTCTGCAATTATGGTTTTTGTGTCCCTATTTTTTGAGTTTCACCATTATCAGACTGACTGGTAAGCATTTTCTTTTAGCTGATAGGTGGCAGATGAGCAGACGGATCATCTGATGGTAAGCAATTGCCGCCACCCATAGACACCCGCAACACCAGTGGAGTCACGAGTGCGCTGCCAACCTGTCCCCGGATTGGGCCTCCGGTACCCTCACTCACGCAGCGAAACACAGCACAGTGCTGCTTCACGACATAGTAGGTTGGTAGTGACCCTGCCTTATACGCCAACGGTTGTAGGTAATATCATAATCAAATCATAGGAGAACCACGCTTCGGTATGAATGGACCGGAGTGATACCAAGGCCTTACGGAAAACCGTTGTAAAGCAGTGCTTATGCAGTGTAACATCGAGTGTGCTAGGGTACCGGAGGCCCATTCTGAGGGACGGAGAGTTTAAAGGATGGCACCACACTTTGGACTTGGTTTTACGGGTGTCCATAGGCGGCAGCAATCGCTTCCCATCAGGCAATCTGCTCGTCTGCCATCTGTCACCTAAAAAATATTTGTTGACTCAGCGACCCAAAGTGGATAGTGTACTCTAAAATTAAATGCCTCCCTGTCTAGTGCCAAGTATTATCATTTAGTTAACTATGTTTGGCCCAGGCGTCCACCCTCACGATGCGAAGTCAATGATAGAGGAAGACATGTGGTCGGAGCTGCAGCAGACAGCTAGCGCGCCGGAGTGCGTGGCGGTGGGCGAGTGCGGCCTCAACTACAGCAAGGACTTCTCCGAGCCACATGTGCAGAGGACGGTTTTCAAGCGGCAGGTGAGTCGGACGTGCCTCTACTTTCATCGTTCAATAAATCAGTGGGAGAGGCCCGCTTCGGCATGAATGGACCAGCTCGACCGGAGTGATACCACGGCCTCAAGGAAAACCGGCGTGAAGCAGCACTATGCTGTGTTTCGCTGCGTGAGCAAAGGAGGCCCAAATCGGGGGAAAGGGGAGTTTAAAGGTTGGCAGCGTACTTGTGACTTTATGGGTGGCGGCAATCGCTTACCATCAGGCGATCCGTCTGCTCGTCTGCCACCAGGTCCACTCCACTGCTGAACGTAGGCCTCCACCAAAGAGCGCTAACCAACCCGGTCCTGAGCAGTCTGCATCCAGCTCACACCAGCCATCTTTCTCAAATCGTCAGTGCATCGCGTCGCTGGGCACATTCCTTGTTTAGGATCTTTGTTAAGTATTAATTGATTGTAATCGACCATATCAAACACAAAATTACGGCTAAATATAGTTTTTTACTAAAATGACGAAACTAATTAAAATTAACGTCCCTTTTTACAACACCAGACTTCCCGACTCCTCCAGAAGACCAGTTCACAAGTTTTTTAAAGTAGGTATCTAATTCTTATGCACTGATAAAGATCGATTCCATTTCGTGGTGATGGCGTTTGCCACTAACACGCCTGCATCGATATTTTTAGCGTCGGCGATAGGCAAGTTACGAGTATAGGTACTCGTTTCGGAAGCACGATGCAACCGGCGATCCTTGATTATTTGCTGTATCTTTGTTTGTTATAATAGGGTAATTCGTCTATCAAAATTAAATTACGAAAGTGTGTTTTTTCTTTAGTTTTCACAATAAGAAATACGAATAAAACACTAGTTTGTTAAATAATTAAGCGGTTTATTTATAATTTCGAAAATAAAATTGTAGTTTTATTATCTGTATATCACGTGACCGAAAACGCCAGCCGCCATACTTTTACTTCATAAAAGCATCAACATAACCTCAAATCGTGGTTATAATAACAGTATATTGATATGCTTTTAAGCATTGCTACTCCAGGCATAAGAAACGATTAATACTAATATTAAAGTGATCCTTACAGAGGTGTAGAAGAGATTTAGTAGAACTTTGATAGATCTCGTCCTGATAGTTCAAACCAAATATTTCTCATTATGAATGTCGTTTGGAGCCTTCAATGTTGTTTTTATACATTGGCACTATACACCAACGATACGGATTATGAAAGCTCATATTCGGTTTTTTATCAAACTAAAGTTCAGGCACTCTACCTACAGGGCGGCATCCTAAATCTATGGGCACTACACACGTATAAATTGACAAAATATGCTTGACATTAACTTGTTGATGTTCTTATGACGTCACCAAAATGGAGGCTATCGTTTTGGCGCAAACATTTCTCGTCTATATTTAAAAATATTATTTTTGCATAAAGTTTTTGTATTTTTGTATTCTTGTATAAAAACTAAAAAATAGGCAACTTAGTGAACTGATCTGAATCGCGCAACACGTGTCATCTTTAGGAACTGCTCTTCCATCATATCCTTACCCCTTTCGTTTCCAACTTTACGAAAGAGACAACTACATTATGTTACAGAAACTCACAACTATATTCGGGCGTTATATACTAAATTAGGCACAAATTCTTGGGATTTTTAGCCAATTAGAGACTCTAAATAGAAACGCTTTCTGGGCTATTTTTAGTGAAATTTCAAAGAGATTTAGTAAAAAAAACGCCCTGTTAGTCTAGTGGTTTAAGTACCGGGCCGTGATCTCAGGGTCCTGGGTTCGTTTCCCGGGTCGAGCGAAAAGTTTGTTTTGAATTTTTATTTGGTGTGAAATAAAAGCTTTATTTATTTCTGATGAAGGCCTTTGCCCTGCAGTGGGACAGTATATAGGCTGATACTTTACTTAGTATAAATACATTCAGTGTAGTCTTTGTCACTAAACATACCCAATAATAATCACTACACCACCTCATCATATGGTGGTGTAGTGGTTCAGCTGGCTTAATTGGAACCATATGGTTAATGTTCAAAATATATAATTCGGAATATTTGATCCCGTTATGGTCCGGTATCCGGTTACACTTTCAGAATCATTATCTATATTATAGGCCCATACATTTGAAAAATTCATTGGTGCATGCTCGGATTCAAACCTCGACCCCATGTATGGAAGGCGGGTTCTTATCCCCAGAGCTACCATCTGGGCCAGGCATTCCCATCTGATACATTGTTTGAGACTTTAGCAAGATTTATAGATCAAAATAGCAGGACCGATACGAAACACGTCTACTTCCGTTAAACGCTCGCGCGTATTTGGTTGCTTGGTTCGAGGTGTGCGGTTCAATGTTCGGTTGCAAAGCAAATGTATGCTGTAAAAAGTTGCCGTGCTTCAAGCCTCTTAGACTAGACTAGAGACCAATTAGAAAGCCACTTTGTCATAGATCTATCAGAATAGCATCTTTGTATGATACTCGTAATTGTGTTATTAGCGATTTATTCTGACAAAACATCGTATCGGTTACAAATTCCGTTCGATGTCGTCGAACGCGGGTGCGACTTATCGTCACGACTACGCGACGGGGGTGAGCAAAAACACAATGAATAACGTATTCGATCGAATAATGCAACGAGTACTTATAGACCAAGAGCCAGTGGTGAAATAATCGCACATCCAGGTTTCCTTCTATCTATATATATAAAAGAAAGTCGTGTTAGTTACACCACTTATAACTCAAGAACGGCAGAACAGATTTGGCTGAAAATTGATAGGGAGGTAGCTTAGAGCCAGGAGACGGACATAGGATACTTTTTATCCCGTTCGACAGCGTTCCCGTGCGACTTGACAAGAAACGTCAGTCACTATAAAACGTGTTATAACAAAAAAGAATCAGACTTGGAATAACAAAACGCAAATGACAGCTATGTAATTGATGTAAAATGACAGCTATGTAATGACGTATGGATGACAATTTGATATTTGTAAGAAATCAATATTAAAACTATTTCTATTAAATAAATAATTAACAAGTGGATTGAAGTGAAGTGAAGTTTAATTAATAACGACGCGACATTCTTCAAAACTTGCAGTGTCTGTTTTATGAACATCATTATTAACCAGGCAGTTAACCACACGGGACCACCAGATTTTGAACTTTTTGCAGATGAGATAAGGTGGAAATCCAATGAAATAAATGATATCTAGTTGCCTGGTTCGTCGAGTCATCGTCATCGTCAGCCCATTTAAGTCCCCACTACTGGGGCACGGGCCTCTCTCAATCACATGAGGCGTAATTGCCATACTCACCACGCTTGGCAGACGGGTTGGCGAGGGTTTTGATATAAATGCAGAGTTTTCCTTCTCTAGGTGCTGATGATCATGCCAGCAGCTTTACCTTAGTCGCCTTTTACGACACCTCGGTAAGAGTGAGGGTGGCCTATTCTACTCTGCCGGGGATCACACGGCATATTGTTATCATTGTATCAGTTGCCTGGTTAATATTAAGAAAAGTTTATTTCTTCCAATGAACTAGGTACAAATCGTGTGTATAACGCGTCAAAAGGCATGCAGTTCGAATAATCGTTAGTTATCTTAGTCTTTCATTTAACAATCGGCTTTTATAAAATGAAGGAGTCCACAGGCCCTCCTACTTGCACGTTCCGATGGTCTGGAGCTTGTACTTTTTATTCTATTAACTTTTTATTCCCTAAAGCCATCATTTTTCCTTATCATTGTTAATCGGAACGTGGCTATTACCAGCTCTTAAAGGTAGAAACGATTACAAAATGATTAAGAATTGTTTTGAAAAGGCGATGATTTTTTTTTTATTGCTTAATGCCACTTCTTTTGACTGTAATGTATAATTCTAATTTGACTACATTAAAACATATAGGCAGATCTCGGGTTACAGAATCTGCAAAATTATATCAATTGACATTGTTACGTGTTTGACATTGAAGTGAGAGTCAAACGGTGAAAATGTATAAGATTTGGATACATTTCTGTTACTGTCCGTTACTATTGCTACAAAAGCCCTCGACAAAGTCCTTAAAATATTATTTATTTCTCAAGACTGTGCAGTTTAGGCACAAAATACCAACCTACATTATTTAAACCAACCTTCTTCCGATACTAAATCTATAATATAGCGCTGTCAATCCAAATCAGACGTTAAACCATAGATTTATCCACGGATGAAGATTGATCGAATCGGGGCTAAGTAGACTTTCTTTTATTGAACAAACATACAGTTATTGGCAATGAAGGAGAAGTGCCTTAGTTGAAGTAGGAAACGTGGTCGTTTGTACATGCGGGCTATTGTGCTGCATTGCGCAGCGCTGCCGTCAATTTAACCATTAATATCTAAATTGAAACTTCGCTTTACTTTAGGGCTACTATATCCCAGGATTTGTCCTGTGGTGTCTGGACTGTTATGAGATTGCGTCCGGAAGTTGCAAATATCTTCCACAAAGTACAATACAAATTAGAAGCACATTTTTTCATTGAAAGTTTATCTAAACTTCCCAAAATTTACTGACTAAAAAATAAATGCTTCATACGCTAAGGGCCGGTTTCTGAATTGAGAATTTGAAGTTAGCACGATTAGTGCACAAAGTTTGACAGTTGAAGTATGACTCAACTGTCAAAGTCACCTGTCACCTGTTGTAATTTTTATTTCTCTTGTTTTGTGCAATGACGAAATATCAATGAGACCATTCTCGAATTAGGATTTGTCAATGGAATTTTCTCCGGGCGACGATGTCTTCTGGTGACCCTAGCCTTTCTGAAGAATATTTATAGCCTTAACAAGCTGACAAAGGATTCGCAGAATCTTTCACAGACAATAAAATATACATGTCGAATTGAGAACCTCCTCCTTTTTTTTTTGAAGTCGGTTGAAAAAGCATATAAATACAAATCACTTTATTCAGAATCAGAATCTTTATCTATAATATAAAAATAAATCGCAAAATGTGTTGGTAAGCGCATAACTCAACAACGCCTGGACCAATGTAGCTAATTCTTTTTTTAAAATGTTCGTTGAAGTCCAAGGATGGTTCTTACGGCGAGAAAAAATCGAATAATTGTCGGGAAAACCCTAAAAACAGTCCTTTTCTTTTTCACATACAAACGTTTTCTAACTAAAACGTAGAATCAATTTGAGTTTTATTGCTATTATATAAAGTTCATATTTGTTGCCACATTAAATTTTTTTTTGACAGGACGAAGTCTGTCGGGTCAGCTAGTCTATAATATAAAAATGAATCCCAAAATGTGTTGGTAAGAGCATAACTCAACAACGCCTGGACCAATTTGGCTAATTCTTTTTTTAAAATGTTCGTTGAAGTCTGTTCGTTGAAGATGGTTCTTACGGCGAGAAAAAATCGAATAATTGTCGGGAAAACCCTAAAACAGCTCTTTACTTTTTCACATACAAACGTTTTCTAACTAAAACGTAGAATCAATTAGAGTTTTATTGCTATTATATAATGTTCATATTTGTTGCCACATTACAATTTTTTTTGACAGGACGAAGTCTGTCGGGTCAGCTAGTTGCTTATAACTGTAGGTATTACAATTTGCGGGTGACATTGCAACATATATTAAGTACAAAAACAGTAAGTATTTGCAGAAGGAATGTTATTGTTAAATAGGTTGGCAGCTTAAAAAGTATCAATCTCGGCATGCCTCTGGTGCAAGGGTTGCGGGTTCGATCCCCGCACAGTACAAACATTTGTGTGCACGAACATGTCTGTTTGTATTGGTCTGGGTGTTTCTATGTATTGTAAGTATGTATTTGTAATTCCGCTGTTGGTTCTGATATCCATAACACAGGTGCTCGAGCTACCTATCTCGGAGTCAGATCAATTAAATATATGTAATGTTGGGAAATATTTAATGTATAATGTTGGGAAAAATTTATGCCGCGATAAATAATTATCAGTAAATAGGTCACGAATGTGTGCCAGCGCAGAGCATTAGTCATCGGCGCAAGCGCATCGCGAAATTAGATCGGCGTAATCGAGTGGGACGATATGAATTGGTTTAACCCCTAAAAATTTACGCGATATCTTTGCACTCTTTTTAAAACCAAAGTGAGGTTATCCATTCAACTGTAATTGATGTACAACCTGTGCGGATAAAGAATGGGATCAGAAATGGCGGCGCATCTATTCACTTCTCGCTCGCATACTATTTGCGTCTATACTCGCACTCGTGGATGTGCGAGCGAGATGTGAATAGATGCGCCGCCATTTCTGATCCCATTCTTTATCCGCACAGGTTGTACATCAATTACAGTTGAATGGATAACCTCACTTTGGTTTTAAAAAGAGTGCAAAGATATCGCGTAAATTTTTAGGGGTTAAACCAATTCATATCGTCCCACTCGATTACGCCGATCTAATTTCGCGATGCGCTTGCGCCGATGACTAATGCTCTGCGCTGGCACACATTCGTGACCTATTTACTGGTAATTATTTATCGCGGCATGCCTAATGATGAGTATTTAAACTCTGATAAGAGTTTAATGACTTTAATTAGAGGTCAATCGACTTCTCATCTTAGCGTGTAATTCCCGGTTGCGTCCAAAGCTGTCGCTCTGGAGCCCGGGGTACGCTTTAGACCATGATTCAAGATTTGGGATGTCTGTTAATTACAATGAAGCTACTGCCTACTGCTGTCATTTTTTTACATATGTGATAGGTGGAAGACGAGCAGACGGATCACCTCATGGTAAGTGATTGCCGCCGCCCATGGGCACTCGCGACACCAGTGGAGTCACAAGTGCGCTGCCAACCGTTAAAGCCCCTATTCCCCCGGATTGGGGGGGTTTGCATCACGCCGGTTTTCTGTGTGGCCGTCCGCTGTCCGACCTTCGCAACTCTTTACAGGGAAACCAGACCAACTGAATCATGGTTACACGTAAATTACTTTAATTAGAGGTGATAAGTAATCAATGGTTGGGTGACTGAAAATATTCATTATTTTTAACCAAGTGTATGGACGAAAGTTTCTGCGAATTTTAAAGGTCATACGTTTATTAATAGAAATGATATGGCAGTTCAGTAGAAAAGGACTTGGGCCTTCAGGACAGGAGGTTCATAGTAAATAACACACTTAAAAATATCACCTCGTGTTCAGGCGGGATTCGAACCCACATCTTCCACAATATCGATAGCTCATGTCGAATCTATGTGTACCAGTGGCGAAGAGTCCATACAACCCGATTCCCGTCGGCTTCCCTTACGAAAAATCGAATCTATGGGCCAACGATATTTTTATCTGTTAAATTCACTTAGTGTCACACTTACCTACATAGTTCAAATAGTTTGAATTATAGACATAACGCCTACAAAATTTGATGAGCAACGCAAATAATGCAGGTGGCAAGCCGGTAAAATACCGAGTTACTTCTTCATACTACAAATTCTCATACTGAGCATCTGTCCTTTTCATTTATGTGTATAGATCGTCATGTTCCGTCTCGTTTTAGCACGTGCAAATTTACTAAGAAATAACTCGATGCCTATCGGCTTGTTATAGAGATAGGATAATTAGCAACGCACAGGTGCAAGCGAGAAAGAAGTAAAATTATAATGATTCCGAATTAAGAATTAATGTAGCACGGTATTAAATCATGACAGGAGCGTACTATATTTTTATTTGCCTTGCTTTTTAGTTTTTATTTAATGGCGGATAATGCTAATTGTAAACAACTTGTTGCTTTCGTTTTGTCGAATTTTATTTGTTTTGGTGTTGAATTGTGGTGAATTGGATTAATTTTTGTATTGTGTGTTGTGCTGAAGTCATCTTAATGTCGGTCGTCGGTTAAAAATGTCATTAATACTGACATATTGTTGTCGCGCAGATTATTTGCTATCGAACAAGACTTCGTTCTCTAAGTTTTGAAAACAAAACACATGTAGTAAAATTAGGCCGCGCCAGTCAAAAATTTTTTTTTTCGACTTTAACATATTAACATATGACCGTGGGATAGCCACGCAACGGCATGAATGGGCCGGTTCGATCGTAGTGGTACCACGACCTCACAGAAAACCGGCGTGAAGCAGCACTGTACTGTGTTTCGCTGCGTGAGTGGGGGTACCGGAGGTCCAAGTCGGGGGAAAGTGGGGTTTAAAAGTTGGCAGCGCACTTGTGACTCCAATTATGTCACGGGTATCCATGGGCATGCTGAGCATTTTGGTAAGTTAATTTCAGATTCCGGCTTC
>JADPWL010001970.1:0-12446 GCA_019059595.1 Marasmia exigua | reverse complement strand
ATAATCGATTATTAAGCATACAAAAATTTTATATACTGTAGAATGTACGACAAGTGTTATTATTTTGTGGTTTCTGGGAAGGAGCGGAGCTACTCAACTACTAATACAAGTATTTTACTTAAACAGGGGAGGACCCAACGCGCATGTATTGAACTGGTAAAATAAAGAAATTTTGTATTAGTGTATAATCAGAGCACTTTCCGTCATAAATGCGGTATTAAGAATGCTGAGGGAAGCTATATCCCACCGCAGTTCTAGACGATCAAGCCGACTAGAGAGGTCAAGTCACTGACAATTTGAGCAGCCTTACTTCGTTATAAAACCATAAACACAGTATTTTTAAACCCACGACGCACAAAAAAAAAAAAAACAAAAACGACGGGGGCGTTATAAAAGTTGACGTGTCTGTGGTGTGTGTGTGTGTCTGTCTATGGCATCGTAGGCCCGAACAAATGAACTGATTTGATTTGTTTTAAGATGATTAAGGGGGCAGTGTTTTAAGCTTTTTGTTGATAAAAATCGATTCCAATATGGCCGCTGACACAAAGATATGGATTGTGAAGGTGATTTATTTATATATTATTATTCAGACACCTTACAAGCTAACAGAAATTAATCCAAAACGCAGTATAGGGTTAGGATTATTCATACATTCAGTTCACTGGTCTATCAACGGACAATTGTACTATAAAATGCAGAAGAATACAATCCTTGTCAAATTAATTACAACTAAAAAAAAGAAATAAAACTAAAACGCGACAAATAATAACAACATAAATAGCCCAAATTGTCAGTATCCGAGTCCAAAGAAGCAAATTAAAAATACACAATAGAACAGGAAAATCAAATAAATCAAATAGAATAAGATTTTTTTAATAAGTGTCAATAGTATAATATAATAATAATAATAAATTCGCACAACATCTCATTAGGGTGACCTGGATTCCGTACTAAGTAGCTAAGCACTTGTGTACAGATATCAGACAACAGAGGAACACAAATATATACTTAAACATATATACAACCAGACACTGAACAAACTCAAGTGTTCATCGCACCGAATGTTTTGTCAAGGTGGGATCGAACCCACGACCTTGACGAAGAGGCAGGTTTCAAACCCAATTGCGCCATCCGGTCAGTCAAATATGTTCATTATGTCAAAAAACTATGGTATTGTAGCAGATTTGACCAAAACTGTCTGCAAATATGGGAGGGCATGGCCATGGCTCACAGAAATCCAGCGTGGAGAAGCGCTTGCGCTGTATTTCGCTCATGTTAGTGAGGCACCGAAGGTTCCACCCGAGAGGGAAGAGGAGACTCAAAGGTTGGCAGGCGCACTCGTAACTTCACTAGTGTTGATTATCAAGGGCAGGAGGCAATTGCTTACCGTCAGGTGGTCTGATAGTTAGCGATTTTTTCACCCATATGAGAATTTATTGTCCGGAACAAATGAGGGCGGGCCCTATAGTCCTTTCGATTTAGCATATATGGGGGACAGAGGTCAAAATTATACCATTTTTACGTTAGGTCTCTTCCTACGTTGTGACTCATGTAATAACTCTTTAATGCTGTCACCGATATCATGATGGAGCGAAAAAAATAATAATAATGTCAAGTGGCTCGGAATTTGAACACTGATTTTACCTTTGATACCAAGTAAAAACCTAAGTACGACTTTGATTCCATCAACTCGCGTACATTTTGGCTCGTCACAAGGACGATTTTATAGATCGTCCTTCTGGAGTGGATGTAACATTAGGATGTGATCTCGTTCTCAAAGGCATTTTATGTGGCTTCACAAGCAGTTTCGGGGGAAAACCAAAAGTACTTTTTATCTTTAACTTCCGGCACCTAAAAAGTGTTGACTTTTTAATGTAAAAACTTCATCGTTTAATACCTTTTTTCAAAAAGTTTTTTTTTCCATTAAATCGTTATCCATAAGTTTTTATAAATAATGTACTTCTGTCCCGAATCAAACGTTACGTATTTACACTTTTTAGTTCAGGTTTTTGAGACGGTTTTGTATTATACAAATTTTTTTTTTTTATTGCTTATAGTAGGCACACGAGCTTCCGGCCATCGGATGGTAAACGGAACCGCCGCTCATAGACATCAACAATGCCGGAGCACAGTCATGCCGTGACTACGTGAGAGAAGAATCTTTTCACACATCGTTTAAAAAAGAGACATGTCTAGCGACAGGGAACGCCGCGGCTGGAAGGTCATTCCAGAGTTTGCACGATCGCGGAAAAAAAGGAGCGCTGGAAAACGAAGAGTTCTGGAAGGGATGGTTCCAGAGTAGTATTGGTGAAGTTTGCGCGGCGTCTAGTCGTGCGTGTAGAATAGTGACCTGGTATGATAGTAAAAGCTCTTCAGAGCACTCTCATGGAAGAGCATATAGAAGAGGCAAAGAGAGCCAAAAAATCTCTCGGACTCCGACTCCAATTTGTGCCGGAGATCGGGATTCCCCTGACAATCCGGGACAGACGGTCTCCTGGCACAGGCGTCAAATGGGTTTCAACTGAATATTTAGGGGCGCCTGCCCAAAGATTATGCAGTGCAGTAACTCCATGTGGGGTCGTACTTGGGCTTTATATAGTACAAGTCGTGCAGGCGTGAAGAACCTCCCGCTCATCAAGATACCCATCTTCTTGCTAGCGAGTTTCGCTTTGCCTCCAAATGACGCTAAATTGGACCTCGTCGGACACTTCGATGCCTACGGATCCCGATGATTTCAGAAACACAGAGAGATACTCCTTGGAACTGCGGGGGAGCTAAAAATAAAAGGGTCCGTTTTGGCAGGAACGCGACCAAACTTCGTGTCTTATCGGATTGAACTGACACAAGGTTCCTTTCACCCCACTCCGAATCCTGTTCAAGTGAGTGTTCGATTCAGACACACGTTGTTCCCGTCTTTCCATAAAGGAGTTTACGAGGGATGTTCTGATGGCCGGTGTATCGCCGCATCACCCGTTTGCTGTCGTCCGCATAAACAATGTATGCTCCAATGGAGAGCATGCAGTTATGTGCAGAATGAACAGCGTTGGGGACAGCACTGAGCCCTGTGGGTACGACGTGCCGTTGATTGTCTGGTTTCGGAGCATTGACCGTTGACAAACGACACGAATACTCCTACCATCCAGAAAGCTGGCTATCCACTTGCAGAGTCCCTCGGGTTAAGCCATATGAAGGAAGCTTCATCAAGAGGGCTCGTTTAATGCCAGACCCAATCAAAAGGGCTTTAGCGTTGAAATTCCAAGGCTGACAGACTAGAGCTTCGCTCAGCCGTCCAAAGCTCTCTGCCCAACGGTGCGTCAAAAATACAATAGAGCACCATTCTGAACGACCATGGTGGAAAAACAGTACGACGGTCATTCTCAGTGGTGCTCTCAAGGTAGCGAAGTATTGGGTATAATGAGACTCGCTCATAACCTTGGAGAGTAGTGACGTTACTGCTATCGGCCGCATAATTTGATGGGTCGGACCCGCGTCACCTTTTTTTGGCGGTCGGGTGGTGAACGTGAGCTACCTTCCATGAACGATAGCACCCTTTTGGAATCATAAGAAAGACGCGTATATAAACGCGTTAACCGGGGTCAGTTCCGGAGCAACACGTTTGAAGACAATTGCTGGAATGCCATCCGGCCCATAGATTAGAGTGCTCAACTGCCTCAGTTCACGCCTGACCATCCGTGAGAAATGCGGGATTTCAGGCAGTGTAACTTGACAACGGGAGATAATGGGTGGAGTGGATCCCCCATCGACTAATGTGGAGTTTGAGGCAAAGAAGTGGAGCCTTAATAAGGTCGGCTTTCTCAGTTGCACTGTGGGCCAGATATACCATCATTTTTTTGCCGTGGTGGAGAGATTGGACTGGCTAAAGGCCCTGGGCAGCCGTGGCAAGCGACCAAAATGCACGACTTCCATGGGGATAGCCTCTAGGCGCTTACCAATCTGGCAACATGCTCTGCCTTTGCCATTTGATGGCCCCTTTTGTTTGGACATTGTGGCCGCGTTATATTTTGTCTTCCCTCCTTTACATTCGGGTTCCGGGAGCTTCCTGGCATCGTCCCACGCCATGGTATAGCAGATTGCTTGAGGTGCGCAGTTCTCCTGCAGGAGTTGTTAAACCAGGGACGACTACGGCGCCAACCGGTATAAAAACAGCAGTGGGAATGAATAATTCCATTCCCACAAGAACGTGTCAATAACACATTCTGCCACATGTTCAGGTCATTAGAGGAGAAAGAAAAGGTTTTTGTGATTCCATGGGTAAGAGGCAGGAAATCGCGGAGTCCGTCCAATCGGCTGATTTATAGGCAGGACTCTGCGAGACCACTTTCGCTGGAGAGCGGTTCAGGGTACGCCATGGGGGCAATAGAGAGTATACGACAAATTTTTTTTTTCATACTTTTGAGTCTCTATTCCCCGGCCTGGCAGTCCCCACATAACAATATTACGATCAGGCGGTTAATAATGATGTAGCTTTAAAAAAATAAATTACTAGTGCCTATTAAGAAGCGTTTTGCTATCGATTTCAGGTTGATAATTCGGAAAACCACGGAATAGCAAACTGAAGTGGCAGTGGGCTGCGTCACATAGCCGCAGAAACTGACAGCCGGTTTAGAGCCACGTAAAGTCCTTGAATGGAGACCGCGGACTCGGCAAAGCGTAGTGTAGGACGCCCTACGGAATATGGGATGAGACATTCGAAGGCTGGCTATAGTGTGGACTGGATGCAGCAGTGGCGTGCTGCATTAGTTGAGACCTATGTCCTATGACGAGTGTGGGTTAAGATAATGATGCGATTTCTCTGAGACACCATTGCTCCCTATAAATAAGTAAACAACCTAAATATCTGCGCTACAGTACGAAAGAGTTTAACCCCTACATGTTTAAGACACATAGGGTATATTTTCTATGAAGTAAACTATATTGTTTTGTTATTTGAAATCATATAAATATTATCGGGAGATAGTTTTTTTATGCTATAGGCGGAACAAACGTTTGCAAGCGAGCACCTGATGAAAAGTAATCAACGCCACTAAGAACATTCGCGAATCAGAGTTATCGTTGAGTGTTGCCGGCTTTCTTACCCGCAAACAGCGAAGCAAAAAGGAGGTTATGATTTTCACACTGTATAATATGTATGTAATAATAATAAATAATAATAATTCTCACAAAATCTCATAGGTGACCTGATTCCGTACTAAGTAGCGTAAGCACTTGTGTTACAGATATCAGACAACAGAGGAACACAAATATATACTTAACTTACATATATTACACCCAGATTACTGAAGAAACACAAGGTTCATCGCACGAAGTTGTCCAGGGTGGGGATCGCACCCACGACCTTTGCGTAAGATTGGGCCAGGGTCACTACCAATGGACAAACATTTCATATTTTTAACATGTCCATATGTTTTTTTTATATGAAATAGACTTAAAATGAAACAGACCCATATTTTTTCTTTTTTCAAATTGATCCATTTTCATGCAAAATAATTATTGAAATTCTTTTTATTCTAATAGACGTAAGCGCCAAACGACGTCCTCGGACGGTTGAATACAGCGATATTCCTTGCTTATCATTGTTTAATAATTAAAAGGACTACTGTCAAAGGTAAATAATTACTAGTGTCAACATTGTGCACGCTCATTCATACATTCAAACGTTGACAAGTTGTTTTTTTTTTGACAGTTACATGTCATGAGTTTGGCATTACGTAAATTTAAAACTATAATTGTGCTAAGCAAAGAAATATTTTTACATTCTGCCGTCCGATGACGTCATCTTACGTTTTTTAGTTTTTAATTTTTTTCTCAGTAAATAAGCAATATAAAAAATGAATAAATATATATTCGAGCAGCGGAAAAAGTAAACAAGAATTGGTATTTTTTTGTTTCAGAGCTTAGCAATTTTGAAATGTTGTCCATTGCGACATCCGGTCAGTCATATGTATGTATGGTTATTCATCTCTTCCCTCATAACTTCTGAACTAGTTATCATATTTGAACAAATGAGATGTCGTAAGAAGCGTCTTGATTCTTTTCTGGTTATAGGTTACATGACGTCACGTTAAATAGATTACAGCGCCCTCTTGGGGACTTAGAGTAAAGAACTAAAAATCTTGCTCGACGGTACCGTGTGGGATATCAAATGAAAGAACTTTTTAGTGCATTTCAAATATGTAATTTTATTTAAATAATTAAAAATATGTTAAATAAAAATAAAGTTTAAAAACTAAAACCCGACTATTATAAAAACACGCTCTAAAATGTATGAAACAAGAAAATTGTCATACGTATGCCACCTATTGTAGCAAAACAGATTCATTATAATAATAAAATAAAATCAATGTGGCATACGACCACGGCGATACGGCATAATCATTTCAGCAGAGACAATTTTCTTGTTTCGTACTTTTTAGAGCGTGTTTTTTTGTTAGTCGGGTTTCGGTTTTAAAACTTTATTTTTTTTAAAAAGAGTTCTAGTGTAGGGAAGAGTTATTAGATTTCACGCATATTTTATTTCTATCTTTATTACAGATTCAATTCGCATAGTCCATACTTAGTATAATCGACGACCAGTTTGAAACAGTGGTAGTGAACGCTGCCTTTGGTCCAAGGGTTTCGGGTTATGCGATCCCCGCACAGTACAAACATTTGTGTGTATAAACGTGTCTGTTTGTATTGGTCTGGGTGTTTTCTATGTATTATAAGTATGTATTTACAAAAGAAAAGTATTATAGGTATATATTTGTAATCCCACTGTTGATTCTGATATCCGTAACACAGGTGCTTGAGCTACCTATCTCGGAGCCAGATCAATGTACGTGATGTTGTGAAATATTTATAATCTGTTGGAGAATATTATTATTATTAGTGACCGACAGATCGATGCATGAAAATGCCCCTTAATTTAAATAGCATTTTAGCCCTAATCACACCATCATTAGTTTTCCATACTAATAAATTATTTCACTAAAATGCAGAGGTTAGTGATGATAACTGATATTAATATCGACATTGCGGTTTGCGGCGTCGATATATTGCATATGACTTTCATCCAGTTATAATTTACGAGACACGTCAACATGTTGCCGTCAATATTAAGTGTTCATAAAATGTATCACGACTGGTTGTAATTCCGAGACAATTTGTTAAAATGGACGAATGTATTATCTCTAATTCGACTTCAATGTCCAGTCCGGGCCTTCACGTGTTACTATAGATATGACAGTCGTTAGATCAGACGTGCCTTAAAATTCTAAGTGCTGTAGGATGCACTGCCCCTTGTCGGGATTGCTAGCATTGACTCCAGTCAGTCAATCAAGCTTTTCTTCATCCATGAAGAAAGACTGAGACAAAAACCTCTGACCTAGCACGGCAGAGGTCTACGTCCAGCTGTGTATTATTGCCCTTAAGGGGGCGGCATGTACAAAGTAAACAAGCAGGCGGTTCTTCGTTGTTCCGGTAGATGGCGCTATGCATTATTGCATCGCGCTAGCAAAGCGTGTCACAGGGACAATGACCCCAGCCGCCTGCCTAGGTTAGTTAGTTCAAAAATAAAACGCAAACATTCAAGACGGAACTGATTTCTTATTTCTACCGTCTCCCTCGTCGGGTGCTTTACATTGGTGCTTTATGTATATTATTTTGCGGCGAAAAAAAAGCATGGTTGCGTAACATCAGAAAATGGACGCGGATCGCCAGTGCCTCAGAGCTTTTCCATGTAGCAAAAGATCGATTGAGATATGCGGACCTGCCAACCTTAACTAGTTGGAAAGGCACTAGAAGAAGAAGATATTTTGCCACTTTTCAAATTCTTTATGGAATCGAACTTGGATGTCTTTTTTTGTGTGTATGATCGGTATCTTCATTCCTGAAGGTCGTGGTGTCTTGAAAGTTTCTGGTAGCTTCGTGCACAAGCCTTCCATTTAGTTCTCGACTGTCCTTACGGAGGTTATGACAGGAAGCCTACTGATCGTCGTAACTTGGTCACACCACCGACTGAGGACCGGCCGCGGGGTCTCTTCCCTCCACTGTGGTGGGCACACAACCAATTTATCAAGGCTATCCGGTTGAAGTTGATGTCTCATCATCATCAGCCCATTTAAGTCCCCACTGCTGGGGCACCAGCCTCCCTCAATCACATGAGGGGTAATTGCCTTACTCACCACGCTTGGCAGACGGGTTGGCGAGGGTTTAGATATAAATGCAGAGTTTTCCTTCTCTGGGTGCTGATGATCATACCAGCATCTTTACCTTAGTCGCCTTTTACGACACCTCGGTAAGAGTGAGGGTGGCCTATTCTACTCTGCCGGGGACCACACGGCCAGTTGATGTCTACCAAAGTACAATTTCAATTGTTATCGTCTACATGATTCATGAAAATCGTTGATAGATGAAGCAAGAAAGTAGTTACTGTCAGTTTGTGATTTGAAAATAATAAATAAAAACACATCAAATCAAGATTGTGTTCATAATGTTTTCACAGCAAAATAAAAACTTTTTTAAACTCAGCAATTCAAACCACACGGCGTCAGCAGAAAATCAAACTTCAAAACCAAATTCACAGCTTTTAAAAATCCAGACGTTTGGCAAAATGGCTTAGTTTCCGCTGCACCTGCTGCACATATTGCTGTGTTGAATGAACCGATTGATGAATGGTGCAATCATGCTCGACGGGTATAAATCTAGCTGTATTCGTACCTGTCTAGGTAGAATTGTGCTTGGGCAAAAAACAATAACACCCAGACTATATAAATTACAAACGTTATATGGAGTATACTGATATCTGACTGACCGGATGGCGCAATTGGTAGTGATCCTGCCTCTTACGCCAAAGGTCGTGGCTTCGATCCCCACCCTGGACAAACATTCGTGCGATGAACACTTGTGTTTGTTCGGTGTCTGGGTGTAATATATGTATTTAAGTATATATTTGTGTTCCTCTGTTGTCTGATATCTGTAACACAAGTGCTTAAGCTACTTAGTACGGAATCAGGTCAACGTATGAGATGTTGTGAGAATTAAATTATATTATATTATACTATATTATATCTATATAACCGTGGGACAGCCACGGCCTCACATTTCTGTGCTGCTGTTCCAAACGTGTCGTCGACTATCATGATTAGGGCACGAGTACACTTGTGACTCTATTGATGTCGCGGGTGTCCATGGGCGGCGGCAATCGCTTACCATCAGGCGATCCGTCTGCTCATCTGCCACCTATCACATTAAAAAAACGTTGATTTGCTTGTATACTTTACTAGAGGCCCACCCTTGTTTCGCTTCGGTAATTTAATTTTAAAACAAAACATTTAGAAATTGTATTTTCTATACGAATTTGATTTGTAATGAACCGATTCTGAGATTATATGTAAGTAGGTAGGTATTAAACTGAGACTATAAATGCTGAAATGCCTTTCATTCATTTGAATCGTCCATACAATGTTTCTACCCCCACTTTACCATTTTAGGGGTTGAAACCCTTTCTTAGTTAGTTTACCTATATAATAAAAGCTACCCATGTTCCAAATTTTCATTATTACAGTAGTTTCGACTGTGCGTTGATAGATCAGTCAGTCAGTTAGTCATCCGCTATGCATCAACCTCTTTTTATTTTATTTTTTTTATCTAGTAGGTGGCAGACAAGCATAGAGATCACTTAATGGTAAGCGATTGCCACCGCTCATGGACATCCGCGACACTAGTGGAGTCAAAAGTGCGCTGCCAACATTTAAACCCCTTCTTCCCTTGATTTGGGCCTCCGGTATCCTTACTCACGCAGCGAAACAGCACAGTGCTGCTTCACTACAGTTTTATGTGAGGCCGTGATATCATTACAGTCGAACCGGCCCATTCATGCCGAAGCGTGGCTCTGCTACGGTCAAAAATACTTGCCACAAAGTAGCAATTGCTAAAAAGTAACATGCTATTAGCATGAACATAGGCATGTGTAACAGTACAGTCAACAACATAATGGACAACATTTCAAAATTTCTAAGCTCTGAAGCAAAAAATACCAATTCTTTATTTACTTTTCCGCTGCTCGAATATATATTTATTCATTTTTTATATTGCTTATTTACTGAGAAAAAAATTAAAAACTAAAAAACGTAAGATGACGTCATCGGACGGCAGAATGTAATATATTTCTTTGCTTAGCACATTATAGTTATAAATTACGAAATGCCAAACCCCATGACATGTAACTGTCAAAAAAAAAGACAACTTGTCAACGTTGAATGTATGAATGACGTTGACAATGTTGACACTAGTATTATTTACCTTTGACAGTAGTACCTTTTTTTTATTAAAACAATGATAAGCAAAGGAATATCGCTGAATTCAGCCGTCCGATGACGTCATTTGGCGCTTACGTCTATTTAGAATAAAAGAATTTCATTAATTATTTTATGCATGAAAATGGACAAATTTTGAAAAAAGAAAAAATATGGGTTTGTTCATTTTATTGTCTATTTTCATATAAAAAAACAATATGGACATGTTTTAAATATGAAAATGTTGTCCATTTGATGCACACATGGTTCGCTCATGCGCTCCGCGAAATAAGAATACAAACTCAAATATGTGCAGCACTTCTGCTGTTGCTGCACATTAAAGGGGGCTTTCTAATTATACCTATTTATTATGAGGATTCGTCATCAACGAGTTTCTTAGCAATGGGGGTTTTCGACTTTTTGGCAAGTTCTGAACTATTTTTTTAATTCCAGATTGTAGCAAGGTGTTCCAAACATCATGACCTAAATGTCCCTGTGTTCATTAGTATTCCACTTTATCATTTGTCTTACTTTGGTTGCAAATTTACTATTTTTAACTTTGTACGTGATACCATGGGTGTCTATGTGGACAGGAACTCGCCTTTTTTTATGTATAGGTGGCAAAAACGACCGACCATCACTGCAACATGACGACACCATGAGTCACAGTGGCCGCTGCCAACCTTTAAAACCACTATTTTTCCGCCGATCTTGCCTCCGTACCCTCTCTCACGCACGAACCAACAGCACAGTGCTGCTTCACGCCCGTTTTCGTGACACCGAGGTGTCACCCCTCGAGCCGCCCATTTTTTTTATAAATAATCGTTCACACAACATCTCACATACATTGATTCAACAACTCAGAGAGAGGTAGCTCCAAGCCAACAACCTTTGGTTACGGATATCAGAATCAACAGTGTGATACAAACATATACTATAATACTTTTCTTTGTAAATTCATACTTACTAATCCATAGAAACACCCAGACCATGACAAACAACATGTTTCATGACATCAATGCGGGGATCGAAACCAACGCAAACCCCTTGACCAAGGCAGGTTCACTACCACTGTTCCAAAGCTGGTCGTCACACATTAATGCCGACCGTGCTCTCCCGCGGCTTCATCCAATCATCATTAAAATCGTCAGCCATTAGTCCCCGCTGCTGGGGCACGGGCCTCCCTCAATCACATGCAGGGGTAATTGCCATACTCACGCACGCATTGTCAACGGGTTGGCGAGGTTTTTGGTATAAATGCAGAGTTTTCCTTCTCTGGGTGCCTGATGATCTAAGCCACGCCCTTTCCCTTATCGCTTTTACGACACGTCGGTAAAGAGTGAGGATGGCCTATGGGACGTTTATCATAAGATAATAATAATTCAAATATTTAGTTGCACTCATGTTGTACGATAAAGTTCTAGTATGGTTTATAGATCAACATGACCCGTTAGGGCATAAGCAATTAGTAAAACTAAAATCAAAACTAGGTATACACTTGTAGACTAGAGGAGTCGCAGTGGTTAGAAAATGAAAGCCAGACTTTTCACTGAACACGGTAAAATTATTATATCGCAAGATTGCGTACAAAGGTGGTCCGTGCGACACGGCCCCGCTAGGCAGAAGGACTGCTGTGCGGCGTAAAGGAACGCACTTCGTAAAATTTATTTATCGAGCGCATCGCCACATTCCCCACCTAGTGCTGTCACAGCACTCACTATACGAGGACGATAGTAGCGACGCGAGTACGGATCGCTTTAAAACTGTGCAACACGCGGTTTCGCACCGCCTCGACCAACCTGTTGCGGCGTCTTTGCCGGGACAGCGGCGTCACAATGCCCTTTGGCCACGTTTGCGAGGAGAATTAGGGTATACTATAAGACCAGTTACGCTACTTTAATGGCTCCTTCTCATCGCGCCACTTTGCTCCTCTGAAAGGTCTGGCAAGATTTCCTTTCACCCACCTCTGCCACTATAAGTCTCCGCCTCTTATCCTACGCCATTTCTTTGCGAAGGTACAAGTCGTGTCATCAAATTCCCGATTACGGGCAATTTGATGACGTGCGATAAGAAAAGTGTTAGGGGTAGAGACTCGAGAATAGACGTCTTCCGGTCAACGCGATACGTGGCATCAAGGGACGCTGTTGACAA
>JADPWL010001969.1:0-10350 GCA_019059595.1 Marasmia exigua | reverse complement strand
GCTACCATCATCAAGGACCTACTAAAAGTATCCTTATATTAATGTTGCCGGATAATCGATTGTACGTCGATTCTTAACCGATTGAAATGCAAATGGGGCTCAAATAACCGAATAATCGATTGTACTATCGAAAGTATCTATTAAATCAATGTTTATTTTTGGTCGATATATTCAATCAAAAGCAATTAAATTGACTATACTATCGAATAAATCGATACTGAAATTAAGCAGATAATTATGATATACTGGAACAAGCAATCAATAGTATCGTCAATTTAATCGATTATATCGACCAAAATTTAAAACTGATTTAATCGACAGTATCGATACTGTCGATAGTAAAATCAATTATAAGACTATTAAGGGTGAAAATAATAGATAAAATCCATTGTCGATTATTCGGCAACACAACCTTATATACTATGCCAGTTTAGTTTATCATAATTAAGATATACTGGAATCAAGTAATTGATAGTATTGTCAATTTAATCGATTATATCGACCAACATTTAAAATTGATTTAATCGACAGTATCGATACTATCGATAGTAAAATCAATTATTAGACTATTAAGGGTGAAAATAATAGATAAAATGCATTGTCGATTATTCGGCAAGCCTACCTTATATACTATGCCAATGTAGTTTATCTTTAGGCTAGATGCTCAGTATGAAATTTCTGGCGTATATTTTATTTATACCTTTAACAACCGAGTGCAGAATAATAAAGATAAAAATGATAAATGTAAGTGTTAATACCGAACCATTTTAAATATTCCGTTTGTACTTCTGATGACATTCATTTATGTCGATAAAGATTATCGCGTAAACGTAACATGAAAGAAAAGAGCCAAGTTTGGAAATGTTGGTATTTTTCTAAGTTATTTCTATTTGGGTTCCGGGTAGGGCACACTAGCGACGCCAATCGATTTTAATTTTTAGCTACGAAACCGGATCTATTTTAAACAATTTCGGGGTTACAACCTTTCGGCAAACACTTATACTATTTATTAAATAACCATCCAAATGCTGGGTCCATTTTTGTACTAAAAAAAAATATTTTTTTACCGGATAATTCAAAATTCGAGTGCAAAACTAGATCAAATAGCTAACTACACTATTACTATTAAATAAATACTATAGGTGTTTACCGAGAGACTGAAGCCCCGTCGTTATTTAAAATAGATCTGGTTTAGATGCTATCAATTTAAATCAAATGGCGTCGCTAGTGTGCCCTATCCGTCACCTTAAGCCTCACGATCCTAAGGGTCGTAACTTTGATTGCCACTCTGAAAATACATCATTGTTTGTGAATGTGGTACAGGTGTCATGCTAATTATTAAAATTTTACGTTCATTCATTCATTTATACAATATTCTTTAATTAATTTTGTCTGCCTCGTTGGCGCAGTGGGTAATGCGACGGCTGCGCTTGGGGCCCTAAATTTGTCCCTGCGTTTTTCTGTTACGAAAATTCTGTCAGCCCGGAGTTTGGAAGTTGTCGGTCTTGTACGCCCGTGCCTCGAAAATCGCGTTAAACCGTTAGTCTTGCGGCTAATCCCTCTTCGGTCGTGTCACGCTGGTGTCCCATCGGAATATGAGGGCAAGGAAATAGATAGTGCACTTGTGATTGAGATTAGCCACCATAGCCAAAAGCGATTGGAGGATATTATTATTCTTTAATGTACTTGAACAGAATGTGCAAGGTCTTCACGCCGGACAAACTCTGTCTTTTATATAATAACACACAAGACTCAAGTCCGGGCATGCGTGGAGTACTGCTCGTATCTTTGGGATGACTCCGCTAAATACCTCATGGATGCTCTCGATAGATTCCAGCGACGGGCTGTGCGTATTAGTGACGAAGAGGTCACCAATACTCTTGAACCTCTTCAACTACGTAGAGACATCGGGTCGCTTAGCATCTTTTACCGTCTATATCACGGTGGGTGCTCAGAGGAGTTTTTCTTCCTCACCACACCTGCCCTTTTCCAGCACAGAACTACACGGACAACTGTCACCGCTTCACAGTGGATAACATTCCATCACGGACTAAAAAAAATTTCAGTTCTGCAGCACCATCAAAAAATCGAACTCGTTGCCGGCGCATGTATTCGTGTTTCCTCCTCCCTACAATATAGATTGTGAAGATCGCAGGAATAGGATGCGGGTGGCACAGGACCGATCTGTGTGGAGAACATTGGGGGAGGTCTATGTCCAGCAGTGGACGCCTATTGGCTGAAATTATGATGATGACAATATGGATTCCTTCAAACGAAGCGAGGTGATGCCTTGACATCGCTTCCGTTGTAATCGCAACGTAGGAGGATCTTCTCTTGCTTAGAGAACCAATATACTCTGTCACTATAAAAAAAACTCCCTATTGCAAAAAAGTAAAAGTTTTAATAAGTCTTTCATATATCTTATATTCAAAATTCAAAATTCAAAAGTGCTTTATTTGCATAGGCTTATATACAGCTCTTACAAATCGTCATACATGAAAAATATAAATTATAGCTATGTATATTATACATGTTATTAAACATATATGTCGATAAATATAATGTGGTTCTACCACCGGAATCGGAAAGTTGATTCTGACGAGAAGATCCGGCAAGAAACTCGCCAGTTACTCTTTTTAATCACCAAATTTTCACCTTAAATTTTTAAGTACAGTGTCATGGGTGTAGGCGAACAGTTTATCATTTCCACAAATTCTTGTCATTTAAGTAATCATTAACTGTATAATCGGCTTTTGCCATTAAATATTTTTTAACATGTGTTTTAAATTTGGGCATTGGTAAATCAACAAGCTTTTGTGGTAACTTATTAAATATTTTAATACTCATTCCTACGAATGAATTACCAATCTTATGAAGTCTGAGATGTGAAACAGCAAGCTTGTGTTTATTTCTAGTATTTAGGTTATGGTTGTCGGATTTTCGAGGGAAGTTTTCTAAATTTTTATAAACATACATAATACAGTCAAAGATGTACTGTGATGCTAATGTTAAAATGTTAATTTCTTTGAACAAGTTTCTAAGCGAGTCTCGTGGTCTAAGTCCGTATATGGCCCTGACAGCTCGTTTCTGTAGCACAAAAATAGCTTGAATATCAGCCGCAGAGCCCCATAACAGCAGACCATAAGACATAACGCTATGGAAATAACTGAAATACACAAGTCTGGCTGCTTCAATATCGGTCAGATGTCTTATTTTTTTGACTGCATATGCAGCCGAACTAAGTCTCCCTGCCAGGGCTGCAATATGAGAACCCCACTGTAATTTTGAGTCTAACGTGACGCCTAGAAATACTGTAGAATTAATTATTTCAACATTTTGACTTTTCATATTAATCCTAGTGCTGACCTGTCTTACGTTGGGCAATGTAAATTTGACACATTTAGTTTTTTTAGCATTGAGAAGTAAATTATTTACAGTAAACCAATGTAGCACTTGAGTGAGAGCATTATTTACATCGTCAAAGTTATCTTTATGTCTATTGGTTTTAAAAATTAAAGAAGTATCATCTGCAAATAATACTATGTCACACAAGTTTTTAGTAAAGTAAGGTAGGTCATTTACATATATAATAAACAGTAAGGGCCCCAATATCGAGCCCTGGGGCACTCCCATCTGTAAAAGGGCGCCAGAAGAATTAGTTCCATTAACATTGACTTTTTGAATTCTATCACTTAGGTATGACCGTACCAAGCTCAGAGAGCTATCTGTGAGGCCGTAATGCTGTAGCTTCATTAATAATGTTTGGTGATTAACGCAGTCGAATGCTTTGGAAAGGTCACAAAATATACCTACAGCATCTTGCTTATTTTGCCATGCATCAAAAATGTGCTTGATGAGTGCAACTCCCGCATCAGTAGTAGATTTGCCTTTAGTAAATCCAAATTGTTTATTATGCAATAATTTGTTTAGATTAAAATGACCCAATATAACTTTTTCATATATTTTACTAAGGGCAGGTAAAATGGATATTGGTCTGTAATTAGATGGGTCACTTCTATCACCTGATTTGAAAAGTGGTAGAACTTTGCTATATTTCATCAGATTTGGAAATTGACCAATATCTACGCATTCATTAAATATTACAGCTAAATATGGGGCAATGATTTTTATTATATTTTTTAATATTTCTACTGATATTCCCCACAAATCTTCTGTTTTCTTTACGCTGATGTCTTTAAAAGTTTTAAGTATAGTTTCCGGGTTGATGTGATGGAAACTAAAAGAAGTCAGGCACTCGTCCACACTCGATTGAAGAAGACAATTAGCAAGCTGAGGACTAGAATTTAAGTTACTAGTGGTAATAAGAGGTATATTAGCAAAGAAAGATTCAAATGCCTTTGCTATTTCTACGTCCTCGTTGAGTTGTTTATTATCAATTTTCAAAGAGTACTTGAGGTCTTGAGTAGTATTTTTACAAGTCTCTTTATTAATCATATTCCAAGTGGCTTTGATTTTATTATTTGAATTTTTAATTTTATCTTTTAAATAATTAGCTTTTGCTATTGCGCAGACTTTTTTAAATAGCTTGGAATAGTTTCTAACATGTTCAGTTATTGTAGGATCATTGGAGTTAGCTTTAATGTCATATAATTCAAATAAAGTGCGCCTGCTTTTGAAGATGCCTTTAGTAGCCCAATCGCTAAATATTGTTTTAGTATTGTTTACTTTGACTTTTTTCTTAGTAAAAATTACTTCAAACTCCTTTTCAATAACATTAAACAAAGTATTGTATAGTTCATCAATATTAGCATACTTACTTACTTGCATCAGGGAAACGTTGTTTTCAACATTTTCCTTAAATTTTTCCACACGACTAGTGGTGATTGGCCTATAGACAAAAGAAGAGGAAGCAGTTGCATGACGGTGTTCAAAAACAGCTATCTGTCCTGTATGGTCTGAATTTATAAAATTTATTATTGATTTTTTAATTGCCTTACAATTACAGAAAATATTATCAATACAAGTAGCTGATGTGGGGGTAATGCGTGTAGGGTCATTAAACAGATGGCGTAAATCAAAAGATTTAAATAGATTAAGAAGCATACCCGAGCTTTGACTGTGTTCTAAGATGTTAATATTGAAATCCCCACATACAATTACTTGCTTGTTGCAATTAGTTGCTTTTCTCAGCACCTCCTCCATGGCAGACTCAAAGTTATTGTAGTTACCAGAGGGAGGTCTGTATACACAAATAATGATAAACCGTTCAATCTCTACACAAGATAGTTCAATAGTTCGTTCAGTTGAAAGTGCGACTATATATCTACACGGATACATCATTTTATTATACACAGTGAGCAAAAACTTGTTTCTACCTTCTAAGCGTAAATTATTATCCGAGCATGCCCCTCTGGATTTTCTAAACAATGTGCACATTTCTACCACTAACTTGGCAGTGACGGAAAACATTCATGAGAATTTACTCGTTTCCGATAGTTTCAATCGCGTCGATCTACAACACTTACTCAAGTGTCAATTGGGAAGTAGCTCAAAATGCCTTTGTTATGTGATAGGCAAATGAGAGATGGATCACCATATAGCAAATGATTGCCGCCGCACATGGATACCCGTAACACCAGTGAAGTCACAAGTGCGCTACCACCCTTGTGCCTTTCCCCGTAATTGTGCTTCAAAATTTTAAACCAACCTTGGCCGACACGCTACTTGTTCATCACGACAGAATTCAAAATAAATGTAACTACAGATGCAGTATGTAAATGAATGAATTAATAAAACATTTTTCGCTTCAACACGGTACTGTTTGCGTGCGAAGTTATTACGTACTCGTCCGTACAGTTATTATTTATGGAAGTTAATTTCTTGTGAAGGGTCTATCTTTGCAACTGCTGATCAACCAATTAAAATTCACAATTACAATTTTACCAGTGTTATAAGTTACACTGATGTACCTACGCAGAAGTATCATTTTCATCATCCAACGCGAAATCAATTTACGCGCGCCAAACATGACAATTTCATATTGGTTGATGCGTGTGTGCTATGATCAATGCTGTTTTATAAGAAAGATAACAATCCGCATTCATGTTAGAGGTGGATAAAGTCTTTCACACCATCTGTGCTGCAGCACTGTGCTGTATTTTGCTACGTGAGAGAGGGTACCGGATGCCCATCCAGGGAAAGGAAGGTTTAAGGGTTGGCAGCGCACTTGCGTCTCCACTAGTGTCGCAGATGTCAGGTGAGCGGCGGCAATCGCTTACCAGCAGGCAATCCGCCTGCTCGTCTGCCACTTATCACATAAAAATAAAAAATATCTACCGCCATCTCTCTTTGTTGACAGACCGCCTGGCGCAGTCGGATAAGAGACCTCACCTAATGTGGATTTTTCTTAGTAATTGGGTCCTGTCTTTTATTCTTTAGGCGAGTTACGTCCCAAGCGTGCGCTTCTGCGCCCAGGGTCCGCTTTTCTACTATATCTAGTATACTTCGCATTGTCTTTCGTATTCAGTGTCATAAAGTTATTGGCACGCATGTCACCACTCATGACGTCAAGTCAAGCCTTTCTGGGTTTACCCCTTCTCGGTCGGTTTTGTACTCTTTGGGCCCGGAACAATAAATAACCGTTTATTTATTGTTCCTTAAAATATACTCTCTTCTAGAACAAAACGCATCTCCCATCAAAACAGTATAACACTGCAAATAAAGTTACCACCTAATAACGGACCCGAATCATTGGTATTGCAACACAAATCTAATTTTGTACCGTATTCGGTGAAATAGCATCGAAACAGATTGGGAATTTGATTGCTAAGGCAATTAAATCGTGTCATCTTATGATGTTAGCGATCCAATTGGCTAGTGTGGATTTGAATTTCAAATAGGATGTAGAAGTTTTGAAACCATCCTATCCTATCTAGTTTGTAAAATAAATCGGTTCCTTTAAAAATATCTGTCTTTTTTGTCCCCCCCCCCCCTTTCCCTCGGATTGGGTAGTCTCACTCACGCAGCGAAACAAAGCACAGTGCCACTCTACGCCGGTTTTCTGTGAGGCCGTGGTATCACTCCGGTCAAGCCGGGCCATTCATGCAGAAACGTGGCTCTCTCACGGTCATAACCCTCCCATGAGGTTGCAGTTGTTCACTGAACTGCCATTGCTCATTTAAACTACATAATAACCTTCTTCTACAAAACGGTCCCTCATCCTTCCAGCATCAATTGCGCAAATTGCCTTCGTTCCTCGACAATCTCGTTACCAGGGTCATTACACTTAATACTTTTTTCCTTGGTATGGAAAGAAAGAAAGAAAGAAAGAAAGAAAATTTATTATTTTGGACATCACAACACTACATACGAGTACAACATTAGTTACAAAAGAACAAACAAACAAAAAGAAAAACAAAATAGGTATGGCATTTTTTTTTCACCGGTTTTCGTTAGATGGAGCTTGTGTACGCAGATGTAGCTTTAAGAACCAATCAAGTAGATGGTTCGGCGTTGTTCCAGTAGATGTCACTATGCATTTTTACATCCCGTTATTAAAGCGTGAATCCGAAATGATGACCGTAAGCCGTGAATAAGCCGTGTGGTCCCCAGCACAGTAGAATAGGCCACCCTCACTCTTACCGAGGTGTCGTAAAAGGCGACTAAGGTAAAGCTGCTGGCATGATCATCAGCACATAAGGAAAACTCTGCATTTATATCAAAAACCCTCGCCAACCCGTCTGCCAAGCGTGGTGAGTATGGCAATTACCCCTCATGTGATTGAGGGAGGCCCGTGCCCCAGCAGTGGGGACTTAAATGGGCTGATGATGATGAAATTATGACCTCAAGTCGCCTGCCCTCATCAGCAATTTTAAAAAGTATGGGTAGTAAACTAGAGATCCAGAAGTTATTGGGAATTTTGTTATGTTGCAAATAAAATTAATCTGATATATTATTTCATCGTCTCCCTGACTGATTCTCTATTGTGATCGCCACTGTGCTACATATCAGTCCCAAACCATACACTTTTGAGATCTCTAGCTTTGTTGGAGCTCAAAAAGTGCTTTCCCAGATGTAAGCTACGTTTGCGCATCAGTGGTCCACATTCAGTGACTATGTGTATATAGGGGTTTCATCCGCCTCGTTACACATTCTGCAGACTCTAGTGTCACTCAATCAAAAAGTGGCCATTTGCTTATTGAGGCAACAATGACCGGTTAAAGCTCTTATTTACATAGCGTGGCGTTATGTGGCGCTATGTGGCGGGTCATTACATTCCCTCTAATATGGTTGAGTGAAATGATGGCTGGCACATACGTCATACTTGTGAACAGGTGCCACCTTTGGGGACTGGTCCGCTTCGGTTTGCCTCATATTTAGCTTTTAATTTTCTTCATTCTATTTTGTGTTGCATTAGATTGTATGACTTGGTATGAGGATAATAAACCATTGTAAAAAAGTTGGCGATTAAAAAGAGTAACTGGCGAGTTTCTTGCCGGATCTTCTCGACCAGAAACAACTTTCCGAGCCGGTGGTAGAATCGCATTATGTTTATTTATTTCTTTAGTATATTTTATGTATCAACATATATATGTATTAACATGTAAATTATACATAAGTACTTATAAATAGTTTTAAGTCATTCAAATGTATGACGATTTGTAAGTGCTGTGTACAAGCCTATGCAAATAAAGAATTATTTGAATTGAATTGAATTGAATAGCCTTTGAGTATTGGTCATTTTCATCTAGATTTCACTGGCTAGCCGGCTGATGCCTCTATCTCAGTATATATAAGTTACTCTATGCTTGTTACGATCTCGAAACGTGAACGCGTAATTTTCACTCCCCCATAAAACGCAGGGTGATGGGCACTTGACCAACACGTCAGTTTTTATTACTTACACCGACTTTATTATGGGGGAGAATCCCTATAGGTTTATTCTAGGCGAATTTTTTTCTTAGAAAGTGAATTTTTTATGGTTTCGTGATGGTTATGTAGACAAAATCGAAATTGGACTGCGGGAAAACAGCAGAGATACACAGACCGTCGGAGAGCCACGCTTCGGCATGAATGGGCCGGCTCGACTGGAGTGATACCACAGCCTCACAGATAATTGGGAAGGAGGAGGACTGTGCTGTGTTTCGCTGCGTGAGTGAGGGTACCGGAGGCCCGATCCGGGGGAAAAAGGGGTTTAAAAGTTTGGAGCGCACTTGTGACTCCTCTGGTTTCGGGGATGTCCATGAGCGGTGGCGATCACGACGGCGTCTGCTCGTCTGCCACCTATCACATAAACAAAAAATAACATCTGGTGACCAGCTTGCTCGTTTATCGCCTCTAGTATGAAAATGGGAAGCTAGAACAAGTTCAGAAAATAAAAGTTATTCTTCAAGAACCTGATTTCCAAAATACGATAATCCATTCATGATTTTCACAACCGTTTTACTTCACTTCATGTTAAATCAAACATTATTATTTAATAGACTGCCTCAATAGCGCAGTTGATAGTGGGTCGCACGAAAAAGCGACGTCTGCGTAAGAGGTCTAGGGATTCGATCCCCGGGTTGGGTCAAACATTTTTACTTAAGATTTCAGTAAGAAATTCTTAGTGTCAGCCGGAAGTCAGCGGTCTTGTACCCCCTGTCTCAGAAAGCAGCCGTTAGTCCTGCGCCCAATCCCTCTCCAGTAATGTCATGCTAGTATCCCATCGCAATATGAATGTAAGGAAAAAGAAAGTGCACTTGTGTTTGCGCATTCACTTGAGCACTATAATATATCCTGCGTTCGTGGCTGAACGTAGAGATTGACCGCCGTAGCCTTAATCGGTTGGAGGATTATTATTTATTCAAAAGGAAAATCATGGACGCAAATCGTTATTCACAGCGCACGCGAGCAATTTGAGAATACCACCCCGAAATTGGATATTACATTGGGATGTATTTCTAACTGTAACCTTTTATTTGTGATGATAAAAGCACACTGAACAACTTCTCTCTTTGAACTTTCTCCATGCTACCTTAAAGCATGATTCTCTTCTTTTTTTTTCGGTTTAAGACACTAGATTTTTTATCCTATGACGATCGAACTATTAACCATAACATGCACCCTAACCAAACTGAATGTTTTCATTGAAAGCCATACTTGAAAAACCGCGCGAATCCGTTAGTACTGGGATGACATGCTGGGCGCCTTTTTTTTTCTACCGCACCCACTTACTCGTAGAGATGCATTAAAGCTGCGTCAGGGTCGGTTGGATCTCTTTCACTCTCTGTGACGTTTTTGTAACGTCAATGGCACATTCCGTTTAAAGCGTTTCTAGTTCCAGCTATTAACATACATCCATCTTCATGTTTGCATTACGATTATAGTCCCTTAGCTTTTGGGGTTTTC
>JADPWL010001968.1:0-10942 GCA_019059595.1 Marasmia exigua | reverse complement strand
AATATTTGTATTTGTCGCCAAAAATATCCGCCAATTGTTTTTATTTTTTACACCTAATCTTGGAAAACTATTACCCCCCTGAACCTAAAACTAGTGCCCAAGGCGTTTTAACATTTCGTGTTGGAACGGGATGACACATGAGCTTTAGTCTAAAGTCCGGGCCCACCAAAGAAGCCCGTGAACAAGCGCGCTTCAGTTGCCATCAACATTCAAATTTGATCTTTATGATCATAACACAAGGGATCAAAAATTTTGTCCAGTGTTTGCCGCGAGGACTTCTTTCGTGGCGTGGTCTCTAACCTAACGCCACCACTCCAGCATAATTACAAAAGGATATGTTTAGGTTCCATAGCGTGCCAAAAGTAGACTACCTATACAATTTATATAAACAGACACACTCTTGAAAAAAATTACATATTGAAAGTGTTAAAAAAAGCTCTTCATTTGACATCTACACGGTACCATCAGCAAATTTTTTAGCTCCTTACTCTAGTCCCTAGAGAGCGCTGTAGTCAATTTAACGTGACGTCATGTCGCCTATAACCAGAAGAGAATCAAGACGCTTCTAACGACATCTCGTTTGTTCAAATATGATGATAACTAGTTTAGAAGTTATAAGGGAACAGATGAACAACCATTTATACATACATACATACATACAGGTCAAAATCATAACCTTACTTTTTTATTCGCCTTAGTCGGGTAAATAATCATTATTCTGGCATAGTCGGGTAAAAAAGCCGAACATAGCCGAATCTATGGCACCTCTACAGCGAAATTTTTGCCTAATTAGTCGGTTGCTTCGCGCCTGTCGACGTCTGGATAGACTTGTATTAATTTTTACTTCACCAAGACAAGTCTCTCTCAATCTTCGAATAATATTGTTGGTGTCTGTATCTGAAAGTTATTAAATTTTCTTGAATAATTGAGCGTACTCTTTATCAAAATGCTAATATTTTGATTGTTGAAGTCAAATTCAATCTGAATAATTGACTTTGCAGAGACTCACTCAACTAATTAAACTATTTGTATGGAAAGAATAATAAAAACGCTTAAAGTAATAAGTAAACAGTTATACGAGTATAAATTGAATGTAAATGAATTTTAAGCTCCTTTAATTTAATTTTTCAATTGACTTGATCATACTGAAGCTATAATATAGCACGACCCAAAAAAAAACAAAATAATTTTTGTTATTTACGGATCACTGGCGTTCTACCTACATATCAAAAAATATTTTAATTTAGAAAATGTATCCCACTGGCTGCACGGACCTGATTCCATAGCGCCATTTTATTTGCGCGGCTTCGTCAAACTTCATTGTAATTTATTCCATTTGGCTATATAAATCGTTTTTGCTTTGCCTGATGAGTGTGAACGAAACGAAAGAAAAGCTTAAGAAAATCTACCTCAAAAATTTATCCAGCTAAGTTCTTTTTATTGTTATTAGATTTTAACATTTGAATTGCCTCGGTGGCGCAATGGTTAGTGGGTCGCACTTTAAAGCGACGGTTGCGCCTGGGGTCCCGGGTTCGATCCCCGGGTCGGGCCAAAAAACCTGAGTTTTTCTGTTAAGAAATTCTCAGTGTTAGCCCGGAGTCTGGAAGATGGCGGTCTTGTACCCCCATGCCTCGGAAAGCACGTTAAGCCGTTGGTCCTGCGCCTAATCCCTCTCCGGTCGTGTCACACTAGTGTCCCATTGAAATAAGGGGGTACGGGAATAGAGAGTGGAATTGTGTCTGCGCAAATACTTGTGCATTATAATATGTCCTGCATCGATGGCTGATCACTGAGATTGGCCGCCATGACCGAAATATCGGTTTGGAGGACATTATTATTATAAGATTTTAACTTTGATCGATTTAAGTAATTATTTATCGGTTTATGCTTTGTACAATTGATGTCATTTCTACAATAAAACTTTCATCAGGCCCATATTGGAATATGGTTTCCAAGTGTGGAACCCTTATTTCATGAAAGACGTTGAGTTGCTGGAAAGGGTTTAAAGAAAGGTCACCAAAATTCCAAGACGACTTAAGAGCCTTGATTATGAAGAAAGGCTGAGGATGCTAGGCTTGTCTACCTTGAGGGACCGAAGAGTGCGAGGTGACATGATCGAAGTGTACAAGATCTTAACAGACCATTATGACGTGCAGGGCTTTAACAACATGCTCACCCGAAACAAAAATCCACACCTGCGAGGGCACAGCCTTAAGCTGGCAAAAACGAGGTCAAACAACAACCCGCATCTTTAGCAACCGAGCGGTCGAGCTGTGGAACAAGTGACCACAAGAAGTAGTCTCAGCCGAAAACACAAATATATTTAAGAATAGACTAGACAACTACTTACAAAATGGAAAATAAGATATACTTGTAATGTAACTGGATACAGGCAATAATCAGTTCCTGAACTGCCTGCCTGAATAATTAATAATAATAATAATATATATTATCAGTATAACCCAAAACCAGTGCTGGAAAGCAATAGTCACAAGATGTACTACGACCGCGCAATATCAACAGATAGAACCGTTCACAATAATAGACCTGACATTACTTTAATTGACAAGAATAAGAATACAGTTTATTTAATAGATATATCGATACCAAACACACATAATCTACATAAAACCATAACAGATAAATACACAAATACACAGAGTTAAAAGAAGAAATAGTAAAAATTTGGAAAATGAATATGGTATACATCGTGCCGCTGGTGCTCTCTAGCACTGGAGTAATCCCCAAGCATTTGTTGGCGTCCCTAAGAAATCTAGACTTACCTGAAAGCACTTACATGACGATGCAGAAAGCCGCCATTCTCAATACCTGCCGTATTGTTCGAAAGTTTCTTCAGGATGATAGCTCACCAATAAACCATTCTACAGTGGAAGCTGGGACTCACTTGGTCTAGGCCCGTGAGCCCAGTCAAAATACCGAAATATTTTAAACAATGTTTCGAGAAAGAAAAATTCTCAACAAAAAAAATAATAATAATAAATAAAAATCTTGCATTGCGTTGATTGCTAGTATGTATTTTAAAGTGTGTCCCGTTAGAGTGTGAAAAGAGTGTTAAGGTGACGGGTAGGGCACACTAGCGACGCCAACTGATTTGTTGTGTGTGCTGAGTCTCTGTTTGTATGTGTAAAAGAGAAATTAGATTGTTATAGTTTTATTGTGAGTTCTGTAGTAGGGCTTCTGTATCGTCATAATTCATATTTGATAACCACTTATGTATAGTCAGCTTGCATTGTCTTCTGTTCATGTTGACAATATCTTTCTTGATCTTATATAGTTTACTACTATAGGAGAACTAGTAAATATTGGGTCACTACATATATTGTAGTGACCCAATATTTACTAGTTCTCCTTCCGAAAGCTGAATTGGTCTTAGGATTGTCCCGTTTAAAGTGATGACGGGCAGGGCACTCTAGCGACGCCAATCGATTTTAAATTTAAGCTACTAAACCGGATCTATTTTAAATCATTTCGGTGTTACAACCTCTAGGCAAACACTTACATTATTTATTAAATAACCATGCATAAATGTTGGGTCCGTTTTTGTACGCGAAAAATTGATTCACGCCAAAAGTGGCCGCTTTTGGCGCAACATTTGTGCATGGTTATTTAATAAATAGTATATTCTGGTTGGCTTGCTTGTGAAAAGTACTATTGTCTATGCTCCGTCGATGTCATCGAACAATAACTGGGAACTGAGAGTTACATGGTGAGATGACTGAGAAATGAAAGTGACTACTCGTATACACGAGTCACTTCTAAGTCGTCTGAATTAGACCAGAAACCGGCTGAGTACAGGATGGTGAACTGGAAATGTATGGTTACGGGTGATAGCGCTTCTAGCGTTGTTAGTGGTGAGCTTACTTGGCATGTCGTTGCAGTGGCACAGGTAAAATGGGATGCAGAACAGAATTTTGAAGCAGGTTTTATGTGATCATCGTCATCATCGTCATCGTCAGCCCATTTAAGTCCCCACTGCTGGCGCACGGGCCTCCCTCAATCACATGAGGGGTAATTGCCATACTCACCACGCTTGGGAGACGGGTTGGCGAGGGTTTTGATATGAATGCAGAGTTTTCCTTCTCTGGGTGCTGATGATTATGCCAGCAGATTTACCTTAGTCGCCTTTTACGACACCTCGGTAAGAGTGAGGGTGGCCTATTCTACTCTGCCGGGGACCACACGGCCATTTATGCACCATTTATGTGATAGACGAACAGAAACAAAACCTGATGGTGAGAATTTGCAATCGACACCAATGCAGTCTCATATGCGCGGCCAACTTTTTTCCGTTTCTCTCACTACCCTAGTTTTCTGTGAGGCAGTGGTGTCAATTAAGGTGACGGGTAGGGCACACTGCGACGCCAATCGATTTTAATTTTTAACTTCTAGACCGAATTTATTTTAAACAATTTCGGGGTTACAATCTCTCGCAAACACTTACACTATTTATTAAATAATCATGCACAAATGTTGGGTCCGTTTTTGTACGCGAAAAATTAATTCACGCCAAAAGCGGCCACTTTTGGCGGTAATCCAAAATTCGAGTGCAAAAGGAGACCGAACAGTTAACTATAAGTATTAAATAAATAGTATAAGTGTTTGCCGAGAGGTCGTAACCCCGAAATTGTTAAAATAGATCCGGCTTAGTAGTTTCGATCAATTGGCGTCGCTAGTGTGTGTGTATATTTATGCCGTATGAGGACATGAATAATTGAAATTGGAGATACAAGGCACAGCATTCACTTGCCCTTTTCCCATTAATTTATTACGTCAGGTTTTTACCCATTTTATGTTTTACAGGTTCGTAAAAACCACAAACGAGACTCGTACTCGGCGTTGGAGTTGTTTCATATAATAATAATAATAATTTATTTTATTTATTTATTTATTTAATAAGGACAACCAACAAATCTTACACTAATCTACAACAGTTTACAGTAAGTACTTAATAGGTATCTAGGTAAGTGCAGATTCACTTACAGGCTGCCACGACAAGCAATGTGAGCAGAATAAATGATAGGGAAAAAGGAAAACCAAAATAAAACTAAACTAAAACAAAATAAAAGAAAACCAAATAAAATTAAAATTATTTAAAAGTGACTAAGACTAAACAATATTTGCCAGAAATTATGGCTTGAACGAGTCAAGTACAGTCTTCTTAAACTTACAAGTGCTGAATGACAAAATATCGACCTCAGCCTTTTTCTGCAGCCCATTGTACTGTCGTTGAAGCCTGTTAATCAATGAATGATGACCGAGACCGCTCCTAGAACCCTCGGGCGCAAATAGAGCATATTTACCTTTTCTTGGCAACTTAAGAGGTACATGGAACTGCAGCTGCTCAAGGAGGCCCGGGCAATCCAGATCACCATTAACCAACTTATGCAGAAAAAGAAGATCTAGCATGTGGCGTCTGTCCTGTAAGCTTATCATGTGGTATTTTGATAGGCGATCAGTGTACGAGGGCAGTATCTTCGCTTGACCCGATTGAAAAGTTATATGCCACAGAAAGCGCTTCTGTACACGTTCTATACGTTTTACGTAAATATCGTAGTGAGGTGACCAGACAGGACTACAGTATTCCAGAATTGATCTCACATACGCATTGTACAGCAGAATTTTGGTTGGTGGTTTTAGGTCTTTGCAGTTGCGAATCACAAATCCCAACATTTTAAATGCCCTACACGTAATGCTATCAACATGTTTGTTAAAACTAAGTTTTTTGTCCAGGATAACGCCAAGATCCCGAGTACAGTCGACCTCCTGGAGAGGAACTCCATTTATAAAATATGTAGGCGAAGTTTGTGTTTTTGCTCTTGTGAAACGAATGAAGTGGCACTTATCTGTATTAAGATCCATCCGGTTTACTTTAACCCAATGTGCCAAACTATCCAGATCATTTTGGAGGAGTATCTCATCATTTGGCGAAGTGATCACCCTACATATCTTCAAATCATCCGCGAATAGATAGGCTTTAGAGTATTTAAGTACAGAAATGACGTCATTTATGAAGATATTAAACAAGATCGGTCCCAGATGGGAACCTTGCGGCACGCCAGAGAGAACAGGCAATGGGTCAGACGTGTATCCCTTAACGACCACACTAGCTGATCGATCAGATAGGTACGATGAAAACCACCTCACCAATCCGTCACCTAGTCCATAGTGTGAAAGCTTAAACAACAAGATATTATGATCAACCCTGTCGAAGGCCTTGCTGAAATCAGTATATATAGTGTCAACTTTGTGCCGATTATCAACAGCCTGACTAGTGATAGAAAAGAATTCTGCAAGGTTCGACGTCGTAGATCGATTTTTCATGAAACCGGACTGACAAGAGGTAATCGACTGCTTGACATGCCATGTTAACACAGGACAGAGAAGAGATTCGAAAAGCTTTGCGATGGTGGGAAGAAGCGAAATTGGTCTGTAGTTTTTGATCAGTTTTGCATCACCGGATTTAAAAACCGGAACTATAAGAGCCTTTTTCCAGATCTCAGGAAACACGCCCAATCTCAAGGACTCATTAAAGATGATTGAGAGCGGATATGAGACGCACTCGGCACAACGCACCAAGAATATGGGAGGTATTCCATCGGCGCCCGCGCCCTTAGTTATGTCCAGCTTTTTTATCGCAACCATAATTTGGCGCGGTGAGAATGATATCACTCCGATATTATTATTGCCGGCTGCGACAGGAGGAGGGAGCATTAGCCTCTCATTCGCTGAGGGTTTACTATAAGCTGACAAGAAGCAACTACCAAACAGGGAGACTATTTGATTTCCATTATTAGCAGTTATATTGTCGAATTGCATAGTAGAAGGGTAATTACTACTGTTGGTTTTTTTGTTTTTATGTAGGACCAGAAGAGTTTGGGGTTGTTCATTAATGATTTTTCCATATCAACCAAGTATTTATTATAAGAAATTTTTATTTTAATTAAATACTAATTCTCACAACATCTCATACGTTGACCTGATTCCGTACTAAGTAGCTTAAGCACTTGTGTTACAGATATCAGACAACAGAGGAACACAATTATATAATTAAATACATATATTACACCCAGACACTGAACAAACACAAGTGTTCATTGCACGAATGTTTGTCCAGGGTGTGGACCAAACCCACGACCTTTGGCGTAAGAGATAGGGTCACTACCAATTGCCAATATCCACGGTAAGTACTTTTTGTGAATTTGTGAGACCAGTGGAGTCACAAATTCAATGCAAACCATTAAACCCCCTTTCCCCCGGAGTGGGCCTCCGGTACGCACTCACGCAACGATACTCAGCACAGTGCTGCTTCACGCCGGTTTTCTGTGTGGCCGTGGTATCACTACCCGTCGAGCCGGCCCATTCATGCCGAAGCGTGGCTCTCCCACTGTAGAAAATATACTTATAATCTAAATGTCCTGAGTTCAACGATCCCTGGACAAACATTCGTGTTGAAGTCAAAGTCAAATATAAAATAGTCCAAGTCATATTTATTATGAACACTTCTTTGTGTTCAGTGTTTGAAGCAGCATTGTGCTGTGTTTCGCTGCGTGAGTTAGGTTACCGGAGGCGCAATCAGGTGAAAAGGGGGGTTTAAAGGTCGGCAGCGCACTTGTGACTCCACTGGTGTCGCGAGTGTCCATGGGCGGCGGCAGTCGCTTGTCATCGGGTGATCCGTCTGCTCTTCTGCCACCTATCACATAAAAAAAACACGAGGTGACATTTTTAAATGCGTTATGTAGTGTTTACTTAAGAATAAATTGAAAAAATTGCTTTAAAAATATCAACAATTTTAAGTTAGGTCAGTAGGTATTTCACTAAGAGTGCGATATAGGTTAAGTAAATAATACACTTTAAAATTTCATTTCGTGTTCAGGTGGGACTCGAACCCACTAACTTCCACAATCGGGGTGAAGTTCTACCAATTAGACCCATCCGATTCCCCGCATTGGCCGCGGCCAGCCGTTGTGGGAGGGAAAAACGCCCCGCTCCGTCGCATGCCGTTTGCTAACTCTTTTTTGGTGCAGTCAGAAGTAAATCGTTGTAGTGTTTATTAATATTATTTATAAAAAATGTTTTATAAGTACATAATGCACTTAAAAATTTTCGACAGCTTTCAGGTGGGACTCGAACCACTAACTCCACAATCGGGGTTGAATGTTTCTACCAATTAGACAACTGAACGCGTTACTAGATGACCAATTTGTAGTGCTTGATTTGATTATGAGCTGTCGAGATATCGGATTGCATATGGTATGCATACTAGGGTGGCATGCAGAGTGGCATATACTAGAATTGTCTCGCTGGTCCCTAGTCAACTGTTCCAGTGCAGCGTCCAGTGGCAACCCGTCCCGTATCTGGGGCAGCGCGATGGCTTCCCACTAGAGCGGCCAATATCATAATAGCGTACTATGGCAATCAGAAACTCCGATTCCCCGCATTGGCCCGCGGCCAAGCCGTTGTCGGGAGAAAAACGCGCTCCGTCGCATGCCGTTTGCTAACTCTTTTTTGGTGCAGTCAGAGTAAATCTTTGTCGTGTTTATTAATATTATTTATAAAAATGTTTAAAGTAAATAATGCACTTAAAAATTTTTCGACAGTCTTCAGGTGGGACTCGAACCCACGACCATTCCTTATCTATCCTAGATGTCCTGATCTGCTGGTAGTTGCATATAATCGTCCTTCCAGCATCAATCCCCCCATTCAAATATCACAATGCACAAATTAATCCCGCACACATAACCTCAATTCTCCAACCACGGTGTTTTCCGAACACCATCTCGAATCGCTAATTTACAAGTACCACTGCATCGCCAGTATGCTAAACAATAGGTCCCGGACCTCTAAATACTATATTTTACTGATATTATATAGGATAACACAGATCACTATATATGTAGCATGGCTCTGAATCACAGATCACTATATCGCCAATGATAGCAAATAGTGACGTCGAAACACAGCCCAGAGGGCGCTTTATATGAAACAGATTTTGTCACACCTAGTCACTCAACAAAGATTTCATATATAGCCGAAACTGGAATTCAAGACCATAAAAGCTACTGCAATGTTGCCAATACAATAAAATGATCTTACAATAGTATATACCTATTTCCTAAAAACTCACGCTGACATAATATATTTATTGGTAATTTTAGTTATATAATTTAAATAAGTAAATTTATTTACTTACTTTTACATAAATACAAGATGCTTTAATAAAAAACTTAATAATCCGTATTGTTAGGTTGCAAAGCTGGTATTGAGCGTGTATCACTTCAAGTGTAAACAACATTTGACTGACTTCTACTGTTGACTAGCCACTTGATCAAATTATCATTTCTCTTTCGCTTAATAATGCAGAATATAGCTGGACTAATAAATAAATGCGACCTACTAACCATTCACCATGACAATCTATCAAATAATAATACTAACATTGACGTACTATGTATCAACGAGCATTTCATGTTATTAGGACACGAGAGTTTGCTTAAAATACCCAATTACAAGCTAGCAGCATGTTTTTCCCGGGAAGGTCAACGTCGTGGCAGGGCTTGTATGCTAGTTAAAAATGATATTCAATACATAACATGCGAAAATATTTCTAAACTGTCAATAAGTGGTGCTATTGAATGTTGTGCAATACAACTCATCAAACATAATTTGATAATAGTATGTCTGTATAGATTACAACACTAAGATTTGGAGTGATTTTCTGGGGTAACTGTAGTGAAAGAGAAAACATTTTTAAATCACAGAAACGATGTATTAGGGCCATGTGTGGATTAAAGAACATTGAAAGCTGTATACCAGTATTTAGGTCACTTAAATTACTAACATTACCGTCAATGTACATTTTCGAAATGTGTATATTTGTCAAAAGCAATATTCATCTATTTAATAAACTAATTAATACAACAACTAGACCAGTACGATCACAATATCGTCCTCTACTTAGAACTGGAAAAAAAAACATGCATTTATTTAAAAAGAAATTAAAGCATTTACTTATTGAAAAATGTTATTATTCAATTACGCAATTTTTAAACGACAATTTGACAAGCTAATAATATTATATAAATTTTATTTTGACATCATTTTTCTTTTATGACTACAATGTTTGTTAGTGATTCTCGCCATTCGCTTTCATTCTCATCTAGCAACACTTTTTCGGACCAATATAGTGCGTCCTGCGTTTTCAGGTTTATTTTTATACGATAGATGGCAGACGAGTAGACTCAATTATGGCAAGCGATTTCCGCCGCCCATAGACGCTCGCATGACTGGTGTAGTTACAAGAGCTCTGCCAACCTTTAAACTCTTTCACCGTGGATTGGGCCTCCGATATCCTCACTTACGCAGCGAAACACAGCACCGTGCTGCTTCACGTCAGTTTTCTGTGACGGAAATTCTAACGGAACCTAATCTTTACTTTCGATACTACATCTATAAAGATACAGTCATATTCGTAGGTGGTGTTGACAAGACGTAGTAGTCGTGGCTGACAATCTCGGAACCGGCGTCGTAAAGTACAGACGCCGCGGAAGTAGCAAGGCGAGATTCGGGACTGCGCTAAGAATACAAGTAGGGTTGCGAAAACAGCATTTTATGCTAGAGACAACAAAGGAGCAAGCAGGTCACCTGGTGGTAAACACCGCCACCATGAATAATAACAAATAATTTGATTTTAATTGTAAGCAATTATTGTGTTTAATTTATTTTTATTTTTCGTAATTTGTCACTATATCCCTGTGTACCCGCGCAGCCTCTGGGTGACGGCTAAAAATCAGTGATTTCGCCTCGTGCGGATGCTTCACACTGAGCCTTGACCCACTGGTTGCTGCAGCATACACACAATAGGTAACTACCTACATAATATAAGTTTTTTTATTGTAACTTGGATGCTTTTTTGGTCGCCGTG
>JADPWL010001967.1:0-17768 GCA_019059595.1 Marasmia exigua | reverse complement strand
TGCCAGCCATCTCCGCAGATACGTCCCCCCACAAATATCTCTCAAGCGTGGCTCTCTCCCACAGGCAAAACATTAACGCGACAGGGCGGCGTCAATCGATAAGGTCTGCTCGTCTGCCAACTATCATATGAAAATAAAAGATTTTTGCTAACCCTAAACCAAACTTAAAATCAATGATTGTCATGTGTCTAAGTAAAATTATTATAAACGATCTTCCGTAGAAATTCCGCTTCAAGATTTATTACTCTTAAAATGTTTTACCAAACAATCTAGGCAATTTCCATTTGATAAAAGTTAATGATGTGGACTAAACTTGGCTTATACACCGTTATATTTTATCGTTTACGTCCAGAAAATCTTATAATAGGTCTTCTTCTTCATCTTAGCGTGTAATTCCCGGTTGCGTCCAAAGAAACAGTATCCTGAAGGCCATCGCCGATGGTGGGGACGCTCCACTACTCGAGCACTTATACCCGTGCAGATAAAGAATGGGATCAGAAATGGCGGCGCATCTATTCACTTCTCGCTCGCACACTATTTGCGTCTATACTCGCACCCAACGAGTGCGAGTATAGACGCAAATAGTGTGCGAGCGAGAAATGAATAGGATTCGCCGCCATTTCTGATCCCATTCTTTATCCGCACGGGTAGTATGTACAATTACTCGGCCGCTCTTAGTTATTAAATACTAACACTAATTATATTTTGTTTTATTTGTATGCTACTAACACTTATGGATCACTGATATCCGATAAATAAACATTTTTATTTTTAATGCTGTCGCTTTGGAACCCGGGGCACGCTTAGACCATGATTCAGGATTGAAGGGGTCTGGTAACAATGAAGCGACTGCCGTCTGACCTTCACAACCCTTAAACAGGGGAACCAGATTAACTGAATCATGGTTACACGTTTCAGAAACTTTTTCCGAAACGTGTAGGTTTCCTCACGATGTTTTCCCTCACCACCGAGCAGACCGCTGGTAGAAATACGCACACAGATTTGAAAAAACCTTGGTTTGCAAAAACGGTTTGCTTGTACTTATATAACAATATTGGGGTATGTTAAAATTAAAGAATCACTGCAATGAATAGACTCATATTGTTTTATATTATATGACTTTGCTTTCGTCCTGTCTGCAAAATTTACAAATCTGTAGTTAGTACAATTGTGAACTAAACCATCGATAGATTCTATTACATTATGGCTAGCCGTGTTGATTAACGTATGACGCCAAATACATTCTGGTCGTTTTTTATTCAGCCGCATTCAATCCGGCTAATCGTTGAACCGCCGCATTTTAAAACGGACCTGTTTTTGATAACAGCGAGCACTTATGTGAACTTTTTTGCATTTTGTGTTTTATTATAGCAATAAAATAATACAATTTTTAATATATTATGAATATAAATTAACAAATCGCTAAAATATCATGCATATTTTTATTACAGTTCAGCGCCATCTGTTCGATAGCCAGTTCGTTTAGCTAAGCAAACATAGCTTACCATCTAGGAAATTTAACTAGATTCGTGTAGATGTCGCCGTTTTTACGAGAGATTGCATTCGTTTCAAGCACACACACATTCAAGCGATTTCGCAAATTGCTACGTTTAAAATCGTAATTATACTTTGTTTTAAACATGAAAGATTACACCATACGCGTAAATAGACACACATAGGTATATAATTTTTTTAAATACATTTTTACCATATTCAAGCTTCTGCCTGTAAGTATCCCTGTAAAACAAGTTTGTATAGGAAACGAACCACCTTAATACGGCGGATTATACAATCCTACTGCAACAGTCATACGGGAAAACAGACGCAGGAGGCTTATTTGAGTATCACACAGGCTCTGGGGGCCTACACCTAAACCATCCCGTAACGATCGCGATGCTATCCCGTCGCATCTGCGATGCGCATGTGAAAGAGACGGAAACAAACTCGGTCGTTAATACCGTTTCATTTTAGGTGATCTGGTCTCAGCATCAGAGACGTTTCTTTGCCAAGCTTAATTAAATAAAATGTAAATGAACCAGAGCCGAAGACTGATGTCCGGGGAGTACTAGTGTTGTTCGGAATACTTAGTTTATCGATATCGATGAGTAGAGGTCATTCACCTCATTTCAGAATTCAATACTAAATCGCTACTTAAGTCAACGCAAATATTTGTGGGAGACGGTAGAATATTACATACATTAATTATAAATATAAAAGACACAAAATTCCACGAGTCTATGTTTTGTGTATAACAGCTACTTACTTTTAAACCTGCTGATTATTTTGAACAACTTTACTGTAATTATTTATTATTAAGGTGACGGGTAGGGCACACTAACGACGCCAATCGTTTTTATTTTTAGCTACTAAAACTAACTAAATCTATTTTAAACACTGTCGGGGTTATAAGCTCTCGGCAAACACTTATACTATTTATTAAATAACCATACACACATGTTGGGTCCGTTTTTGTACGCGAAAGATTGATTCACGCCAAAAGTGGCCGCTTTTTTTGACCCAACATTTGTGCATGATTATTTAATAAATAGTATACCTAAGTGTTTGCCAAGAGGTTGTAATCCCGAAATTGTTTAAAATAGATCCGGTTTAGTAGCTAAAAATTAAAATCGATTGGCGTCGATAGTGTGCCCTACCCGTCACCTTAACTAACTAGTGGCCCGCCCTCACTTCGTTTGGGGACATTAGTTCGACTTTATACCAATAGATGGCGCTAGGTGATGATTACATCGCGCAAGAGTTTTGTGTTTTCGGAATGCCTATAAGCGCTGCCACTGTTTGATTTATGAAATACTCTAACGTCTGCCGTATACAATGTGCCGTAATATAATAACGTTTACACGTTTACGTGAATAAGATTTTATCTTCCTACTAGGAATAGCATAGCCCTCAATTTAGTACGGTACTTGATTTTGCTATTTTTAGTTACTAAGATTACACCCGTACCATCTGGATGGGCACACCACCGAGCGCTTTACACGTCATTTTTTGCCACGCACCTCCTCATTGTGGAATCAACTTTCCGCAGCGGTATTTCCGTACCGGTACGACATTGAGATTTCAAGAAAAGAGCCTATACTTTCCTAAAAGGCCATCAACGCATCTCCAATCCGTCTGGTGTGGCTGATGTCCATGGGCGGCGGTGATTTATTTTTTATTTATTTTTATTTTATTTATTTGGCTCCTCAACAATGAGTACACTGTTACATGAAAAACATAGAAGACTAATTTAAACTAAGAGTCACATTACTTATAGAAGAGCACAACATGTAGATAAAAAAATAGCTAACTTTGCCAATAGATGGCGCTGGGTATCGAATACATTGCGCAAGTGTTTTGTGTGACGTATACAATCCTTGATGCTGTTTAGATTTAAAGCTTTTGAGGATTTTGTATCCTAGTTTCATTTTGTGCAAGAAAAAATGTCAGGAGGTCTGTTTCTGTCTTTCACCCGTTTGGAAAATTGTACCTAAGTGACGATACCGGCTAAAGATAGGTTAGCGAGGTGAGTCGGGTCTTACCTACATCACTTCGGAGCCCGGGGTATACTTGAACCATCAAGACCCAGTATTTGGTAAGGTTTGTTAATTACACTTTTACCATTGAAGCATGAACGTAAGAGAAGAGTGCATGTGTTTTGCGCACCACACTTCAGCATAATAAAATAATTACCTACCCTTTGCCTATCAGTTTCGCAACGCAACTAATATTATATCCTGCTGTGTCTTGAAATGTCATTTAGATTTTTCCAACTCTTGGCAAATTTCAGTTATCATCATCATCATCGTTTCACGAGAGCTGTGTGTCTCCTTGGTTGGATATAATTTGTTGATACATATAATTATCCTTGGTACGGAACGGCTTCTAAAAGGATTACCTCGACTTTCACCAGATCGTGGTCCACCTTATGGGGAGCCTACCACGGCTTCGACCTCCTATATTTTATTAGAGGACATTTTAATGTAGGTATATTTTGAGTTCGACACAATGTCGAGTGAGTCAACGTATCTTCACTGGCTCCCTCCCCCTCGTAATCCGCTCTTCATTATAGACCGTACAATTAGACGACACGGAACCAATTACAGTTCTACCTCTGACCCTTAATAAAGCCACTCTGGTGTTGTACTGGTAATTGATAAGTTATCTTCTTATACCCCCAACAGAGACGTCAAACATATAGTAACTTATATATACTGAGATACAGGCATCAGTCGGCTAGCCATAGCCAAGCGCCATCTAGAGGAAAACGACCAATACTCAACGGCTATGTAGTACGGCCACCTTCGAGAATCAGTCAGGGAGACGATTAAATAAAATATCAGAAATAATTTTATTTGCTTTATAACAAAATTCCCAATACCTTATAGATCTCTTGTATATAGCCCATACTTTTTTTATTGCTAATGTGGGCAGGCGGCTTGATGTCATTGTTTCGGAAACACGCTTTACAAAGCGCGATGTAAAAGTGCATAGTGACATCTACCGAAACAACGCCCAACGATCTGCTTGATTGCTTTTTAAAGCTACATCTGCTTTTTACAAGCTCCAACTAACGAAACCCTTTTAACATTGCGAGTTGGAACGGGATGACATGAGCTTTAATATGGTAATAAATTTAGCTCGCGATTTAGAATATGATGGATTGACACTTAATTCGATAAGACTACGCACAAAGATAAAGTTGACGTCTCTGAGTGCGGCAGTTAGGGTGATCCCAGATGACCGATAATCGGTGACCGATTTTTTGTAGCAAAAAATTAGAACGTACCTACTGAATATCGTACCTACATAGTAATAGTGCAACGCTACCTTTTAACCGTGGGAGCGCCACACATTGGCATGAATGGGCCGGCTCGACCGGAGTGATACCACGTCCTCACAGAAAACCTGCGTGAAACAGCACTGTGCTGTGTTTCGTTGCATGGTTGAGGGTACTGGAGGCCCAATCTGGGGGAAATGGGGGTTTAAAGGTTGGAAGCGCACTTGTGACTCCACTGGTGTCACGGGTGACTCTGGGCAGTGGCAATCGCTTATCATCAGGTGATCCGTCTGCTCGTCTGACACCTATCACATAAAAAAAACGTCAAGGTTTTGTTTTTCCCTGCCTTACATTGAGAATTGTGAACGTAACACATTTGCATTTATGGAACTGATTAATAATCACATTTAAGGTTATTTATTTAGGCCAGTCGAGTTTAAATTAGTTACATTTAAAATAGGGCACTACAGGGTCAATAAAGTACGTGCCGAGGTAACCGCTGCCGCTATTAGGATCGCGTAACACCCCCCCCCCCCCCCCCCCCCTCCCCTCCCATAACTATTCCGAATAATCCGCTCCTTCCTGGACTAATCCGTCCAATCACGGTTTAGACACACCCTGTATGATCTATTTACCTTCGATTTTGTAATCACTTAGCATAAATTAGAGTTTGATACCTACTACCGGGTGTCACCACCGGACCATGCGCTATGTCGTTCTCTCACCGCCGAGCTAATGGTAGCACATAAATTCGTCCTAGATCCCAGATTTTATTTTTGGTCAGTAGGCTAACGTTTGACCCCAATCGCACCTGATGGAAGGCGACAATGAGGTCTAGGATGATACGCCATTGCCTAAAAGATGCCTGGTCACTCTTGCCTTAAAGACGTCCAAATTATAGTGGTCAGGAAAGACAGACCTCGGCAGGGAGTTCCATTCCTTAGCCATCCGTATGTTAAATGTGGAAGCGAATCGCTTCATGCGGATAAGGGGTAGTTCTACCACATAAGGATGTAACTCCTTGTCGTCCGGTCCGGTCTGGGGTGGAACAAATTATGTAATACGAATACGAAATGAATCCGGTAGAAGACCGAGAGGCATGACACACGCCGACGGTGGTCCAGAATCTGCATACCAGCTTCGGAGAGTGCGTCATCATCGATAAGCCTCTTCGCACGTCACTCTATTGAGTTCAGAGCGTCTAACTGAAACCGAGCAGAACCGTTCCAGAGGTGACAGCAGTACTCCAAGCAGGAGGGAACCTGAGCTCGATATAAACTCAAGAGCTGCTTGGGCTTAATGTACCGCTTGACCTTCCAAAGGATGCCCAGCTCTTAGCTATGGACTCAATGTAACGACCGAAATTAACACTAGCCTCTGCCCAGGATTGGTATGCAGTGTGCTTCGGCCTTGGCACAGTCCGCGTTAAACCAAGGGCGATCTTTGTTCTTTTGCGAAACGTCAGAGTATGGAATTAATATAGCCTGACGTATCACGTCAGGAAATGCATCCGCACAGCGCGTCGGATCGTCCGAAGAAACGCAGGAGCGACGCCAAAGGTAAGATGCAAAAAAGTGTCTCATCTCGACCTGCTGTCGTGTATCGCCATACTCGCTTAGTTCCAGTAGGATCAAGGTCGGGTGGAGAGTAGACTGATACTCATTTCACCAGACAGTGGTCAGAGCTTTCTAGGGGAGAAGAGATTGCCACATGGTATCGGTCCGGGTCGGTTGTCAGCAGAAGGTCCAGGCAGTTTGCTGTATGGCCATCTACATCTGGTACACGGGTAGCGCCTTTTACCAGCTGGGAGAGACCTAACGACAGAGCAAATCTATGCGCCTATCTCCCGGCGTGGTCGGTGTTCTGGAAAAAGAACAACCACTCATGGTGGTGGGCGTTAAAGTCAACCAGAAACACAGATGTGCTGGAATAGCCTGGTTGTCTCTGTATTATCAGCGTGCGACCGGTAGACACAACAATAGAGAATTTTCTCTACTCCAGTGTAGACAAGGTGGAAAAACTGGGATCCTCAAGGTTGCAGAGACGTCGGAAGCAAATGTAATCGCGAGCATAGACATACTTTTTTTTTTTTTTTTTTATTTATTATCAAATAACATTACAAATTATACATGTACAATAATAAGACAGCACATTAAACCACAGAGGTTTGTCTTGTGCTATCGTGAGCTATGCTATAAACAAACTTATATTCAATACTCGAATCATTTATTGAAAACCATATTTTGGGAATTAAAAGTGCAATTCGAGCGACACTAATAAATAAGTGTACAATATTTTATACAATTACAATTAGTACTAGCAATTGCTAAGACAGTATTCCCTTAGCTTAAGTTTAAAATTTGTAGGTGTCAAACTGTCCCGCAGATCCAATGGCAACTTGTTTATCAGGCGAGGAACTATGAATGATGTCGTTCGCTCGCCATACACATTGTTTGCGCGCTGCGTGATCAACCGGTTCGCAGCGACGGCGCGGGTGCATACAGGGTGGTCAAGTGCCTTTTTTAAAGACTCATTAAAGTATTGCTCCTTTAATAGCACAAATTTAACTTGGGTGTGTACAGGTAAAATCTTGCAGTGTTTAAGAAGGTATATGTCATTGTCATGTAAATTGTTTTTTATATTGGTTGATACTACATTTTTAAGAATCCTTAATTGAAGTCTATAGATTGAATCGAGGTAAGTTTTGTAGGTACGCCCATAACTGCTAAGCCCATACTGTATATATGATTCAGCAAGAGCGTTGTACATCATCAGTTTAATTTTGAAAGGTATACGGTTCTTTAAGATTGATAAATTCGCCAGAAATTGCCTTAATTTACTACAAATGCTCTCAATATGATATCCCCAATTAAACTTATCATCTATTATAAGGCCGAGATATGTATGCTTACTGACTGTGTCAATGGTCGGACATGTACAGCTAGATAAGTTCCCAGCATGCAAGCAATCATGGTCATGCGCTACGAGGTTCTGCACGGGTGTATGTTTTATATGCGGTGACTTAATAATAAGGAGTTTTGTTTTATTGGCGTTAAGTACCAGCCCAGCATCGTGACACCATCTTGCAAGTGCATTAAAATCAGACTGCAAAAATGTAAGCGCAATCCGGGGATCTTTATCAGCTATCAAAAGACAGGTATCGTCCGCAAACTGATAACAGATACTGTGGGAGAGACAGTTGTTCATGTCGTTTACATATGACAAGAAGTGAAGGGGACCCAGAACGGAACCCTGAGCTGTGCCTTCAGTTACAGTTTTCGCCTCACTATGGGTGTTTTCAATTTTAACAGAAAAGGTTCTGTTTTTTAGATAGTTTTCACACCAAGCCAATAGTGGTCCACGTACTCCACATCTATCGAGTCTTTGGACTAACTGTTTATGATCTAATGTGTCAAAAGCACGCGAAAAGTCTATAAAAAGAGCCAATACCTGTTTCTTTTCGTTGAGACATCTGTTGACTTCATCAGTGAAGTCTGACAGCAGAATCGTAGTACTCTTACCAGGTTGAAATCCAAATTGTTTATTATAAATGACATTATGTTTTCCATAAAACTCATGGATTTGTTGACATACATATTTTTCAACTATTTTATCTATAGAGGAAAGCAATGTAATTGGGCGATAGTTAGAGTAGTCATCCCGTTTCCCTTTTTTGTAAACGGGTCGAACACATCCAACCTTTAGGCTATCTGGGTACAGCCCCGTTGCGACACTACAATTAACCAGATCAGCAATAGAAGTAGATATTTGCTCATTGGCTATCTTTAGATTAGAAACTTGGATGCTATCGGCCCCAGGAGCTTTATTAGTATTTAGCTTTTTAATAATTTTGTACACACATTTAGACGTAGCCTTCTTAAAGAAAATACTGGCATCCACCTGGTTATTTGAGCTATTAGAATCAGTTAGTTGCACACTGCAATTAGGGATGATATCCTTTACTGCTCTGTCAAAGCTGTTAGCAAAGTTATCAGCTATATCTTTGCTGTTGATTCCCTGCGCTTCAAAAGCTTTGATTATAGCAGTATCTATTGATAGTGAGACCCTACCTAACATTTCGTTTATTATAGAATACATTTTTTTCGGGTTTCTTAAATTATTGTTGATATGCTTTATATAATATTTATTACGTTTATTTTCTAATATTTTATTAACTTTGTTTCGGATTTTATTATACTCAAGTTTAATTGTAACATCATTATTACTATTTTTCCACTTAGAAAATAATTTATCCCTCTTGTTACATAATTTATTAATGCTTTCATCAATCCAAGGTTGCTTAAAACGCCCGGTACGCTTGTTTGATTGCTTATATTTTTTGGTCGCCGAGTTGTTAGCGTTACGTAATGATTCATAGATAAAATTTACGATGTCGTCTGCGTTGTTCATACTATTTGTTTTTTCCCAAGGTATACGCTTAAGTTCTTTAAGTAATACGTCATGATTAATTAATTGTCGAGTGACACCCCGTATACGCTTCTCGCCGCGATGCAACTTGCCTACGCAGGTAAAAATAATGCCTCGGTGATCGGCCAGTTTGACATCCAGCACGGCCGCGAAAGGGTGTAATGTGGGGAATCGTGCAAAATAGTGATCTATACAAGATTTGGTCATAGTGTTCTCAAGGGATTCGATCCTAGTATAATCAGTTATTCCACACATTAACCCCCGTTCGCTTAGTGCTACTAAATATGCATCTTTGTATGTTGAAATGGTTTTAAGATTAATGTTAGTATCCCCAGCAAGTAAAAAGTTCTGTTTCGAATCGAATTTAGCAATGAGCATACTTAGTTCCTTTGCAAATAGGAGTTTATTTGAAGATGGCGGTCTATAAACTGCACACAAAACTACGTCACTTTGAGAATTAAGTTTTATCGAGCCAGTGATATTTTCAAACGTACGTGTTTTATTTGAGTGTAAAGTGAATTTTAAATGATTTCGCACGTAGATTATTATTCCACCTCCCCTTTGGGTTGTTCGTAGTTGTGCGTGAAGATTATAGCCCGGTAGGTTAAATAGGTGAACAACATTATATGAGATACCCACTTCCGTCAATATAATGATATCTAAGGGAAAATTACATTTATGGATAGTTTGCTGTAATGCGACAAAGTTCTTAATCAATGATCTTATATTAAAATGAATGCACGATATACTCATACTAGTTTTAGGAGGTAAGTGGGTGAAGAAGTCGTTAGCTGAATGGCAGTTGAATATTTCTGTAATCGCATTATCCATACTATAGCAAAACCCGGCAGATTAAGAAAGCTATGTTTAAGCAGTTTTTATGACAGTGTAGACCCTTCTGGTTGTTTTCGTCCTTCTGCTAAGCACTTCTCCTCCACTTGGTTTATGTCCTGCAGCGAACGAATATAATATATTTTACTATTTGTGGACTTCCTAGCACATATATTACCATTCTTGCACCATACAAACTGGCATGACTTATTAAGTAATTGAGTTTTAGCGCTGAATAAAAGGGATTTTTGGGACTTAGTTAAGGCCTCTCTTATATAGATTCGTTTTTCGGCATCTTCTTTCGGGATATCTTGCTTAAGTATACCCACAGTAAGACATCGCTCTCTGCCAGCATCAATCCAGCGCTGTTGGATCGCCTTCGACTTCAAACCTACTAGTATGGGTCCCGGTTTCTGCTTGGATCCTGCGATACGTTGCAATGATTGAACATCTTCCATATTCATCTTCAGTTTAGACGCCACAGTTTCAACTAACGTTTTTGTTTCGCTCGGCGGTAGATCAGGTAATCCAGCTATTTCCAAGGATTCTGCTAAAGACTTTTGCTCGAAGTTTTTGAGTCCTTGCTCCAGGACCGTTACCCGCAACTCAAGGTTCTTGTTTTTATTTGTTAGATCTTGATTCTTGTTTTCTAATTCTTTAACTTTACTGTTTTGACTGATGATAGATTGCTCCATTGTAGACAATTGTTCATTGAGGAACTCGAGCGATTGTTCAAGATTCCTGATTTCTTCACGGAATGTTTTCTTGAGTTCTCGACTAATGTCCTTTACCAGTTTTTGAGAATCGATGATGGGGGTGTTCTCCGCTGATCCCGCAGTCTCGAAATCATCCTCGTCTTCGTCATCATCGGGGATTATAAATGACGATCTGCGTGACAGGTTTTTCATACATTCATCACAGCTCCACTCTATCCCAGGCGAGTTTTTGAGGGTATTCAGCTGTTTATTGGAGAGTTTTGAGCACGAAGGTTCAGCGTGAACCACTTTGTTGCATCGACTACACTCTAATCCAGGTATTTTTTTGGTGATGTTTTTTTTACATTTTATGCACTTTTTGACAACCATATTAAAAACGTAGCGAACGTAAGCGTTTATCAGAGTATCTATAGGGCGCGCGCGACCTCTAGCTTTGACGTTCAAAAGCTCACACTTCGCATGTAAGAGAACATTTAGGTGTCCATTGATGCTGCTAGCTACTGCTGTGGGGAGGATTGTTGGATAGCACCGCACCTGAATCTCCGCACTACTTACCTGTCATCCATCCTTAGTTCTGTCACTCACCTGATGAAAAATTTCGTTAGTTTAACATAAAATGGGCCGGCTCGACCGGAGTAATACCACGTCCTCACATAAAAACCGGCGTGAAGCAGTGCATGCGCTGTGTCTCGCTACGTGAGTGAGGGTACCGGAGGCCCAATCCAGGGGAAGGGGGGTTAAAAGGTAAGCAGTGCACTTGTGACACGACTGGTGTTGCAGGTGTCCATGGGCGGTGGTAATCGCTTACCATCAGGTGATTCGTCGGCTCGTCGATTATTAAAAAAAAATCTTTACTACGTAGGTACAAAATTATACTATTAGAAAACGCAAGTTTATTATTTACGTATGTAAATTCCAACAAAATCCAGAAGTGCATACTCGGTTCTGAACCTAGTAGTTGAGACCTCTGGTTAAGAAGGCGCCACTTCTTATCCATTGAGCTATAACATCGCTCATACTCAACCGTGGGAACTTATACAAGTGGCGGTTGAACCCACTTGGCGCCCAGACGGCCCTTTTAGCTGGTAACGGGTGGACATCGAAACCTTCTGTTTATCTCCATTAATTTGTTAAAGGTGCATCTATATAAAAGAGGTTTCACGAAATAAAAATATCAAATAACATGACATACATGCATCTGAACCTTAAGCAAATTGGTTCATTACATATTATTTCATATGATACCGCATTGGAACTTGTGAATTTTACAGAGGGTCCCAAATTAAAATCAATTTCAAATTTTGACCCCCTGTAAAATGTTTCAGTGTAGGTTTTGGTATGTTTGGTACTTATGTGGGAAACGACGTTGCTTGCCTCATATTTTAAATATCTCATACATTGACCTTCTTCCGCACTATAAAGCTTAAAAACACATGTGTTACACGTATATTAGATAAAATTGACGGTAATCATTTTTACGAAAACCTAGAGGTATTAGACCGTAGACTTGAAAATAAATTTTAAATTCTGCATCGTCACCTAAACTGAAATATCTAAAACCTTTTTTTTTAACGATAGCATTTAGAATAATACGAATTTGTAAGTCTAGGTATTTCTTCACCAGATCCAGAGAAAAAGACGGATGTACATACCTATGTATTGTATTACCACACACACATTATTCGTCTCGGGCTAAAACAAAAGATTCAGGGGTAACCAACCGTTGACCGGAGAGTGGTCTAATGGTCCCTGTAGGGGGGCCGCCCGCCGGGAGAGTGTATCCTGACGGTCTGGAGGCAAGGTTACTTTTTACAAACATCAGACAAACATAATATCTAGACGAAATTCTAGTAACCTGATGTGTGGACATCTGTACCTACCGGAACCACATTCTTGGGTCTGATATCTACTACAATATGTTTAATTGACTTATTAACTTATGTGTTTCACACCTGGTCCCCAATATGATTAGATCATCTAAATAAATTAGACAAGTCCACATGAGCAGGAACTTTAAAAAAATTCGATACCTCCATAACAAAATCCTCCTCCTAAACCGCACCACCCCCAAAATCGTCTGTTTGGTCTAGAGATTTGTATTCTTAAATAATTATAGATTTAAACAATAATATTGTCAGAAGTATTTAGATTCATATCTTTAGATACAGCGACTTCTGCACTAAGGAAAACTACTTGTATCGTAGATATGCGGGGACATTGATGACCTGGTAGAAAATACACGTGGTTACCACGTCCCACGTCCGTCGTATTTTCTACCGGGTCATCTATACAAAAACTACCTACAATGATACAGCAAATATGATGAAACATTATATTGAATATCTCAACGCCTAGGAGGGTCAGGCACATCATAGTGAATATGGAACAGCCTGTACGCGCAGTACTCCATCAGAGCCAGCCCTAAGGGGTACATTAACTTCTGCCTCATGCCCGGGCTCAAAATATAAGCGAAAACCGCAGCTCCAGCAGTGTACCAGCCCCACTCCCTGCCGTTGACGTGAGAGTAGTAGCAGAGGGATACGATGTTGCAGGCTATGACGAGGTTTCCAAGGGCGACGTTCTCTTCCCCAGCGAGGGACAGGGCGAAGGGAACTAAGCCAGAGAACAGGTGGATGGTGCTCAACGCGCTGTCGTTGCGGTACAGGTCTGCCATCAGGCAGGGCAGGGCTAGATAACGAGACGCCTTAAGGCTGACCGCGTAGGCTCCTTTAAAATCGTTGTTGAGGATTGAGCCTGGGGAAAAGAGATTTATTGGTCGCAGGTACGGTCAACAACAAAAGTAGCTTAACACTTTAGTACCATGTCAAGTAGTATTTTTACGTACCCTTTAGACTACACTTTAATAGTCAGAACAGTTACTTTGACATGGTACTAAAGTGTTATAAGCTACTTTTGATGCTGACTGTACCTACTTTAAGTAAGTAAGTAATAGGTAAAGATTTTGCTATGTTTCCATCAGATGATCTTCCTCTTAGCCTGTAATTTCCGGTTGCGTCCTTAGCTGTCGCTCTGGAGCCCGGGGTACCTACGCTTTGACCATGATTCAAGATTTGGATAGTTGAGTTGGGATTACAATCAAGCGACTGCCGTCTGACCTTGGCAACCCAGTTTACAGAGGAACCAGACCTACAGAATCACGGTTACACGCTTCAGAAACTATCGGAAACGTGCAGGTTTCCTCACGATGTTTTCCCTTACCGAGCTAATGGTACAAATACGCACATAGATTATAAAAATCCAGTGGTGCATGCTTGGATTCGATCGTGATTTTTTTATTTATTTAATCCCCCCGCCCGTATAGAAGGTGCGTTCTGAACCACTGATCTACCATTACTCCAAGTTTCCATCAGGTGATGTCATCATCTAAATCGCGTCAGTTTTTTCATTTGAATTTTGGTGAAAGAACAGTACAGCAACACCAGTGGAGTCATAAGTGAGCTTCTCCTATTCCCCCCTAAGGGCCTGCGGTATCTATAGCTCACTCACTTGGCTAAACACAGCGTAGGCGCTACCCACTTCACGCTGGTTTTCTGTGAGGCTGTGGTATCAATCCGGTCGAGCCGGCCCATTCATACCAGTAATAAGTAAGAGTGAGAAAATCTAGTTGGCATTGGAGCTAATCACATTGTATTGACTGACGCAAAAAACTGACTTTATCATACCTTAACCATCACACGTAGAGTTTCTTTCAATTTACAATAAAGTTAAATCTTACTTTGGTAATGAAGGGTAGTTAAATCTTACTTTGGTAGTGAAGGAATCCCAGAACTCCATGTATGAAAAAGTTAGCGTGCATTCCCGGGTGGGTGAAGCTCCTCCCCGACATCCGGCTAATCCCCCGCCCGGCCACGCAGCACAGCACAAGATGTGCGACAGATGTGTTGACGTTATCATCTCCGCCCATATGACACTACTACGTGAAGCTTATAAAATACAACTGGTCTCGTGGAAAAGCATGGAAATATTTATTAAATGCAGCTATTTCTCCAAAGAACAAAAAACGTCAAAACTAAAAGTCAAAAATGTTTCTAAATATTTTGAAATCGTTCTCTTTTCCCGCCTATTATTTCATTAAATTTTTTGTCTACTAGCAACCTTAGACAATACGGTATATGACTATTTTTTTTTTATTTTTGCAATCAAAAGACCTCTCAATGATAGAAACATCGTTGAAAGAATCACTTGAATCTCATTTAAACTACCTGAGATATCACAACTTTAAAATCACATTATTTTGGGCAAACCCAAAACGCTCCATACAAATGGCTACTAAGATGTGACGTCACACGACAGTATTTTGTATGCATTTCATTTGAATTTTGTATGGTAGCTATATCAAATGTTTCGTTTATGTCAATGGTTCTATTATAATAGTTGGTGCAAATTGTATGGATTATTCAATGGTATAAATATTTTTTAATAATTTCATACTTTTAAAATGGACTTGCCCATGAATCTTTGAATGACCATAAAACCGGCTAGAGGTTATATTTTTAATTGAGAATTTTTGCCATTGGCACATATTGACCTATATTTTGATATAATATTTATATTTTGTAAAATCTTGAGCTTAGTCATATACCCTATTGTCTAAGACTAGCAACACATCTAGATATCAAAACCATCGACAAAATATTGTCTCTGATACAGGACGTCTACATAACCGTTGCATTATATCACTCTTTCCCCTCCCTAGACCATAAGCTAACATTCATTCCATCCATTCATTCTTTTTGTAAACTGTCAGGCTGCCATATTGGTGTTTGGTAGTTTTATCGAATACGTTTTTACAAAAATAACCCCAAAACTAAGCCGTAATCGTGCATACAAAAGTTTCACCCTAACAAAGATTTGAAAATAATCAAGAATCACATTTAAAACTTCCAAAATGGCTGCGAGCGACTCTGGGACAGATGAGTCACTTTACCCCATTGCTGTTCTGATCGACGAGTTGAAAAATGAAGATGTCCAGTTGAGATTGAATTCTATAAAGAAGCTTTCGACGATCGCCCTAGCTCTTGGCGTTGAGAGGACCCGGTCTGAGTTGATTCCGTTCCTCACGGAAACCATTTACGATGAAGATGAAGTGCTACTTGCTCTGGCCGAACAGCTCGGTAAGTGCTTTTATTGCTAAATTATTTTCCGTCTAACCTCAGTTGAACAATTTTTGAATGAATGAGCAAACTTAATAGTTATGCTCACTTATCTGATGGTAAGTTTCTTGAATAATGGACATTGTCTACAATCCCATACTGAGGTCTAATTTTACTAGGTATGGGGAGAAAAAGTCTAAATAACAACCACCTAGTAAGAAGAAGCAACAAGAAAAATTAAAACTGGTTTTGATCACCATAATTCTCTCTCATTGTATTGTATTTTTTTTTATTGGTGGACCATTTCAGGTTAAAACAAGTTTATATAAAAACACCTTGTTTTTTACAGTTTTATCTATGCCTCAAGAAAGTACATCAATATCAATTTATTTACAAACTGATGACTAAGTTGTAAAGCTAGTAAACATAATAATATTTATTGTTTCTGCGGCTTTTGCTAGTATAAAGTAATTTATTAATCATTTTTAATTGCCTACCCTATTGTATAAAATAAAGACCAACAAGTTTTTATTACATGCAGCCAATAAGAAACTTAATGGTTATGTTAATAATACTAAGATACTGGCCGTTTTCCATATTTTTATTTATTTTATTTATAATATACACACAACCCAACAAATGTTTGTTTTAATAAACAAAGTAAGAAAAATAAAGTGCAGTTTTAAACCAGATTGCAATCCAAAAACAATGAGTTATGTACACATTGTGTTATGTACACAAAAAAAAAATAATCCAAAAATAATGTGTACATAAAAACAAAAATGTTATAATGTTGTAAAGTATCAGCCTATAAATTGTCCCACTGCAGGGCAAAGACCTCCATCATAGAAATCAAGTTATTGCTACTATGATGGGATTGCGAAATGTGGATTGGTGATCATAAACCCTAGCTATGTTTGAATAATTCGAAACATACTTTTTGCATACCCGTGAATCGAACCCAGGACCCCAAGATCACGGCCCGGTACTTAACCCACTAGACCATCAGGGCGTTAATAATAATAATGTTGTATTAATGTAAATGTAATTCTATTGTCTTCAGGCAGCTTCATCAACCTCGTTGGTGGGGGTGAATTCGCGCACTGCCTCCTTCCCCCTCTGGAGTCCCTGGCAGCGGTGGAGGAGACAGTTGTTCGCGATAAGGCCGTAGCCTCCCTGCGAGCAGTAGCTGCGCACCACACACCTCAGGCTCTGGAACAGCACTTCGTGCCATTGGTGCAGCGTTTGGCTGGCGGAGACTGGTTCACATCACGGGCTTCAGCTTGTGGACTTTTCAGGTACCGAAGAAAGATCTTATGGGGCCTTCAACCCACTTTTTTTTAAATCTTGCTAGAGACGATTTTGACTAATGGCGTGTCCAAAGCAAGCTTGAATAATCTCAAGACTTCTTTTTTTAAATGTCTTGATAAAATTTTTCATTTTTATTGAAATGCTCTGAACTATCTATTTATTTTACAAACTTAACCCACTGACCACAAGTTGAACTCTGCCAATTTATTGCATATCTATAGTTCCCACTGCACCACTGGAAAAGTGTTAAACTAATTTGCTCGTCATCACACCAGAATGTCATTGGTGTGTGTGTAGAAAGTGCAAAGCTGTGGCTTCTCCTGTTTATGAGAAATAAACCGAGCTAAGTTTCAATGCTCATACATGTAATATCTGACCCCTTATGTAGCCTATGATAGGGCAGCCTGTCTCAATAACTCATTATTGATATTCGCCTATTTGAACTTTGTTTTAATACAAGCCTTTTTTTTTTTTCAAATTGTTTTATCTGTGATCAGTCCGACAAACTTTAATCAGATTGGTGGATATAAACTTGTGACGTTTTGACTCAATGATGCAGCTCCCTCCTTTGCTCATCCTGGATACATAAGC
>JADPWL010001964.1:0-13131 GCA_019059595.1 Marasmia exigua | reverse complement strand
GAAGGAAAAACTCTGCATTTATATCAAAACCCTCGCCAACCCGTCTGCCAAGCGTGGTGAGTATGGCAATTACCCCTCATGTGGTTGAGGGAGGCCCGTGCCCCAGCAGTGGGGACTTAAATGGGCTGATGATGATGATGATTTGTAATTCCGCTGTTGGTTCTGATATCCGTAACACAGGTGCTTGAGCTACCTATCTCGGAGTCAGATCAATGTATGACCGCACCCTTAGTAAAATACCGACCTAACTCAAAATTGTTGATATTTTTATAGCAATTCTTTGCAATTTATTCTTGAGTAGTCTTGAGTAAATAACGCACTTCAAATTTCATCTCGTGTTCATATGTGAGTGTACCTATTTATTTAACTCAAAATTGTTGTTAGATGACCTTTCATCCCTGGATTTTAGCCGATACTATTTTCACTTAGCATCTATATTAAAATTTTGAGTTAGGTCGGTATTTTACTCGGGTGAGGAGGGGGAGGAGACGCCGAGCAGATGCGCGTCTCCCCCCTCTCCGCGAAGGGAGCCCGCTGGTGCGTGGTACGGGGGCACCAGCACCAGCATTGCACAGGCTTCCTTTGCTGCCCGATAGGGACGGCTCAGTTCTCCCGGCTGTCCCTATCCCCTCTCCCGGCACGTCCGGGGGAGGAACCGCCTAGTCCGCCGTATAGGCGGACATCCGCCCGGGGAATATCGTGGAGGGAGGCTTTGGCTGTATCACCATGATACTCCCCAATATGGGCGATGAGGGAGAACCGCAGGGGGTTTAGTGGGTATGCCTTTGCCTGGCTTCTCCTTGGGAGAAGCCCCCCGCCAAAGGAGAGCCCCACATAACCCGGCCACCCCCCGGTGGTCTGGTATGCATAAGGTAGTCGGCTCATCTCTTGAGCCGGCGGCATTCCCCCTGCGAAACCAAAAAAAAAAAAAGGTCGGTATTTTACTAAGGGTGCGTGTGATAATAAATAAATAATAATAAATATTTCACAACATCACATACATTGATCTGACTCCGAGATAGGTAGCTCAAGCACCTGTGTTACGGATATCAGAATCAACAGTGAGATTACACATATATACATATAATACTTTTCTTTTGTAAATACATACTTACAATACATAGCAAACACCCAGACCAATACAAACAAGCATGTTCATGCACACAAATGTTTGTACTGTGCGGGGATCGAACCCGCAACCTTTGTATCAGAGGCAGCGTTCACTACCACTGTTCCAATCGGGTCGTCAAAATGTGTGATGTTATGAAATATTTTTTTATTATTTTATAATCCCAGTGCGGAGTGAACGGCATCCTGCAGCCGCACGGGCTGGGCCACCTGCTGGGGCTGGACGTGCACGACGTGGGCGGGTACCTGCCGCGCTGCCCGCCGCGCCCGGCCGGGCCGCTGGCGCGCCTGCGCACCGCGCGCCGCCTGCGCGCCCAGATGCTGCTCACGGTGGAGCCCGGCTGCTACTTCATACCCAAGGTAATTGTAATTGTAATGGACAACATTTCAAATTTTCAACATGTCCATATTGTTTTTTTATATGAAAGTAGACATAAAATGAACAGACCCATATTTTTTCTTTTTTCAAAATTTGTCCATTTTCATGCATAAAATAATTATTGAAATTCTTTTTATTCTAAATAGACGTAAGCGCCAAATGACGTCATCGGACGGCTGAATACAGCGATATTCCTTTGCTTATCATTGTTTTAGTAAAAAAAAAGGTACTACTGTCAAAGGTAAATAATACTAGTGTCAACATTGACAACGTCATTCATACATTCAACGTTGACAAGTTGTCTTTTTTTTGACAGTTACATGTCATGAGTTTGGCATTACGTAAATTTAAAACTATAATGTGTTAAGCAAAGAAATATTTTACATTCTGCCGTCCGATGACGTCATCTTACGTTTTTTAGTTTTTAATTTTTTTCTCAGTAAATAAGCAATATAAAAAATGAATAAATATATATTCGAGCAGCGGAAAAGTAAACAAAGAATTGGTATTTTTTGTTTCAGAGCTTAGCAATTTTGAAATGTTGTCCATTCTCACAACATCTCATAGGTTGACCTGATTCCGTACTAAGTAGCTTAAGCACTTGTGTTACAGATATCAGGCAACAGAGGAACACAAATATATACTTAAATACATATATTACACCCAGACACTGAACAAACACAAGTGTTCATCGCACGAATGTTTGTCCGGGGTGGGGATCGAACCCACGACCTTTGGCGTAAGAGGCAGGGTCACTACCAATTGCGCCATCCGGTCAGTCCAAAAAAGGTGAGATGTCAACGTGTCCAACGTGTCGACGTGCCCACGCGTCGCACACCCACTGGAAAATAAGCATAAGTGGCTGTTTACATGTCCGTTTTTGTATGCAAATAATTGATTTACGCCAAAAGCGGCCACTTTTGGTGGTAATTAATTTTTCGCGAACGCGACCCAACATTTATACGTACATGGTTATTACCCGACTGCCAAAGAAGGAGGGTAATGTTTTTCGAGTGTATGTAAGTATGTATGTATGTCTTTTCCTTTGTGACCTCCTGTAGCCTAAATGGCTTGATGGATTTTGATGTATGAGGTATCGTTAGATTTGTCTTGATTACGGGAGTGTCATAGGATACATTTTATCCTAAAAGTCCCACGGGATAAAGACATAATAATATTTTTTCTAAATTTCCCTTTAAAAAAATATGTATGCGGTATCATTAGATTCATTTCAATCACGGGAGTAATTAATATAGGATACGTTTTTTCTCAAAATTCCCACGGGAACATGTTAATTCTGCGTCAACGCAAAGCAACTCATGCGTTAGCAAGCAAAAAGATAGGGCGTGGCCTGGCATGCGGCGCGCGGCGCGGTGCGGAGGGGGATATGCTCGAGTATACAGCCCGAATGCGGGCACACGCATAAGGGCACACGTCGTTGACGGTCGTCTCTAAATAGCGATTTTTTCGATACTTCGTCGTCTGACGCGAAACTTACCAGATTGGCGGTAAATTTATGTTGCGGAGTAACATCACTCGTAATCTAAAGCCAAATGTGGTCGAAATAATTTAAAATGGTACTTACATATACATAGTCTTCTACATCTACAACATTTTCGTTAAATAAAAACAGCTAAAAAGTTATAAATAAAAAAAAATATTATTAAAAAAACAAAATACCCGACTGCACACTAAAAAAAGAGTAAAACAAGCCCCACAATAATATTGATCAATCAAATGCTAAAAACTAATTATGTAATACCGTTTAAACAATACCTATATTAAAATACACTACAATATGTGTTCGTAATCGATAGTTAAATAAACAGAAACTTATTTTGAATACAAATTTACTGAATATAATTTATAAATGTTGATGGAAAGCATCGCAGGCGGGGACCACCTTGACCGCCACCAACGAAAATTCTGCTAAATGGTGCACAACCGAAATGACTATAAATAAGCCTCTGTTGGTAAGCCTCTGTTGGTCCCCGCCTGCGATGCTTTCCATCAACATTTATAAATTATATTCAGTAAATTTGTATTCAAAATAAGTTTCTGTTTATTTAACTATCGATTACGAACACATATTGTAGTGTATTTTAATATAGGTATTGTTTGAACGGTATTACATAATTAGTTTTTAGCATTTGATTGATCAATATTATTGTGGGGCTTGTTTTACTCTTTTTTTAGTGTGCAGTCGGGTATTTTGTTTTTTTAATAATAATTTTTTTTTTTAAAAAATAGTGTTTGCCGAGCGGTTGAAACCCCGCAATTGTTTAAAATAGATCCAGTTTAGTAGCTAAAAATTAAAATCGGTTGGCGTCGCTAGTGTGCCCTACTTTATGATATAGGTGGCAGACGAGCAGACGGGTCACCTGATGGTAAGCGATTACCGCCGCCCATGGACGCCTGCAACACCAGTGGTGTCACAAGTGCGCTGCTTACCTTTTAACCCACCTTCCCCTGGATTGGGCCTCCGGTACCCTCACTCACGCAGCGAAACACAGCGCATGCACTGCTTCACGCCGGTTTTCTGTGAGGACGTGGTATTACTCCGGTCGAGCCGGCCCATTCATGCCGAAGCGAAGCTCTCCCACTGTTTGTAGTAGATTTATGGCGTTTTTAACCTTAGAGAAGACCTGAATATAGATCTAGCATTTGGCAAAATTACTGGTCAATAATTTTATATCGACGTGTCTCTCTTATACACTTGACATTGGCGGAGTCACACGCGCAGCCGTAACCGTGCGCGGGATAACACCATTAAAAAAAAGCATAAGTGATAAAACTTATAACTATAAGATCATCATAGGGAGCGTTCAAGTATTACGTAACGCAATTTGGGGGGAGGGGGGATACTCGTAAAACGTTACTATACGTTACAGGGGCGGGAGGGGGTCTTTCTGACAACACATTACGTAACATTATTTCTTTCTTTGAATAAAAAATTTGGGAATTAAAACTCCCAAATTGGCAACCATTTTCCTTTACGTTTTACGGGGAATCCCTCGATTGTATTGTATTTATTTATTTAATCATTGCATACATGTTTGTTACACATTTGAGATATTATAAAAATTATGTCCAGTCAATACATGCACCCTGTGAGAGCGTGGCAATATACATATCCTTACTAATATTATAAAGGCGAAAGTTTGTATGGATGGATGTTTGTTCCTCTTTCACGCAAAAACTACTAAACGGATTTTAATGAAACTTTACAGTAATGTAGCTTATAGATCAGAATAACACATAGGCTATAATTTATAAAGATATCTATAAGACCTTGCTTTTATTCGAATTACACGCAGACGAAGTCGCGGGCAAAAGCTAGTCTACACTAATATTATAAAGAGGAAATATTTGTATTTTTGTATGTTTGTAATGAATAAACTCAAAAACTACTGGACCGATTGCAATAATTTTTACACCATTAGAAAGCTGCATTAATCAGAAGTAACATAGGCTATATTTTATCCCGGTACGGGAAGTAGTTCCCTCGGGACGCGGGTGAAACCGCGTGAAACAGCTAGTTGAAATATATTTATATTACTAGCAAACATTTTATCAGGTTACAGAAAAACGTTCCGGTGAGTTACAGAGGAGAGGGGGTCAAAAATCTTCAAAAATTGCTTTACGTAATACTTCCCATACATTATATAACTCACTCACTTAATCATATATCCCGATGCTGCTTATCCCTTATTAATGTAACTACTTTTTCTTTTCCCCTCATTCTTTTTAATCGAACCGGAGCAAATTAATCATAAGCACGCCTTATTATATTCACTCATAGTTAGTGAGATACAGGTCTGCGAGCCTAGTGCAGTACCTAATGTAACTCGATACTTGTAAGTGCTTTTCATGAAATAAACAACAATCAAACAATTTCGACCCATCGATTTTATCGTTATATGATATGAAAAGTACGTTTATTACGACTACTTACGAATTGGTATTTTTTGTTTCAGAGCTTAGCAATTTTGAAATGTTGTCCATTCTCACAACATCTCATAGGTTGACCTGATTCCGTACTAAGTAGCTTAAGCACTTGTGTTACAGATATCAGGCAACAGAGGAACACAAATATATACTTAAATACATATATTACACCCAGACACTGAACAAACACAAGTGTTCATCGCACGAATGCTTGTCCGGGGTGGGGATCGAACCCACGACCTTTGGCGTAAGAGGCAGGGTCACTACCAATTGCGCCATCCGGTCAGTCCAAAAAAGGTGAGATGTCAACGTGTCCAACGTGTCGACGTGCCCACGCGTCGCACACCCACTGGAAAATAAGCATAAGTGGCTGTTTACATGTCCGTTTTTGTATGCAAATAATTGATTTACGCCAAAAGCGGCCACTTTTGGTGGTAATTAATTTTTCGCGAACGCGACCCAACATTTATACGTACATGGTTATTACCCGACTGCCAAAGAAGGAGGGTAATGTTTTTCGAGTGTATGTAAGTATGTATGTATGTCTTTTCCTTTGTGACCTCCTGTAGCCTAAATGGCTTGATGGATTTTGATGTATGAGGTATCGTTAGATTTGTCTTGATTACGGGAGTGTCATAGGATACATTTTATCCTAAAAGTCCCACGGGATAAAGACATAATAATATTTTTTCTAAATTTCCCTTTAAAAAAATATGTATGCGGTATCATTAGATTCATTTCAATCACGGGAGTAATTAATATAGGATACGTTTTTTCTCAAAATTCCCACGGGAACATGTTAATTCTGCGTCAACGCAAAGCAACTCATGCGTTAGCAAGCAAAAAGATAGGGCGTGGCCTGGCATGCGGCGCGCGGCGCGGTGCGGAGGGGGATATGCTCGAGTATACAGCCCGAATGCGGGCACACGCATAAGGGCACACGTCGTTGACGGTCGTCTCTAAATAGCGATTTTTTCGATACTTCGTCGTCTGACGCGAAACTTACCAGATTGGCGGTAAATTTATGTTGCGGAGTAACATCACTCGTAATCTAAAGCCAAATGTGGTCGAAATAATTTAAAATGGTACTTACATATACATAGTCTTCTACATCTACAACATTTTCGTTAAATAAAAACAGCTAAAAAGTTATAAATAAAAAAAAATATTATTAAAAAAACAAAATACCCGACTGCACACTAAAAAAAGAGTAAAACAAGCCCCACAATAATATTGATCAATCAAATGCTAAAAACTAATTATGTAATACCGTTTAAACAATACCTATATTAAAATACACTACAATATGTGTTCGTAATCGATAGTTAAATAAACAGAAACTTATTTTGAATACAAATTTACTGAATATAATTTATAAATGTTGATGGAAAGCATCGCAGGCGGGGACCACCTTGACCGCCACCAACGAAAATTCTGCTAAATGGTGCACAACCGAAATGACTATAAATAAGCCTCTGTTGGTAAGCCTCTGTTGGTCCCCGCCTGCGATGCTTTCCATCAACATTTATAAATTATATTCAGTAAATTTGTATTCAAAATAAGTTTCTGTTTATTTAACTATCGATTACGAACACATATTGTAGTGTATTTTAATATAGGTATTGTTTGAACGGTATTACATAATTAGTTTTTAGCATTTGATTGATCAATATTATTGTGGGGCTTGTTTTACTCTTTTTTTAGTGTGCAGTCGGGTATTTTGTTTTTTTAATAATAATTTTTTTTTTTAAAAAATAGTGTTTGCCGAGCGGTTGAAACCCCGCAATTGTTTAAAATAGATCCAGTTTAGTAGCTAAAAATTAAAATCGGTTGGCGTCGCTAGTGTGCCCTACTTTATGATATAGGTGGCAGACGAGCAGACGGGTCACCTGATGGTAAGCGATTACCGCCGCCCATGGACGCCTGCAACACCAGTGGTGTCACAAGTGCGCTGCTTACCTTTTAACCCACCTTCCCCTGGATTGGGCCTCCGGTACCCTCACTCACGCAGCGAAACACAGCGCATGCACTGCTTCACGCCGGTTTTCTGTGAGGACGTGGTATTACTCCGGTCGAGCCGGCCCATTCATGCCGAAGCGAAGCTCTCCCACTGTTTGTAGTAGATTTATGGCGTTTTTAACCTTAGAGAAGACCTGAATATAGATCTAGCATTTGGCAAAATTACTGGTCAATAATTTTATATCGACGTGTCTCTCTTATACACTTGACATTGGCGGAGTCACACGCGCAGCCGTAACCGTGCGCGGGATAACACCATTAAAAAAAAGCATAAGTGATAAAACTTATAACTATAAGATCATCATAGGGAGCGTTCAAGTATTACGTAACGCAATTTGGGGGGAGGGGGGATACTCGTAAAACGTTACTATACGTTACAGGGGCGGGAGGGGGTCTTTCTGACAACACATTACGTAACATTATTTCTTTCTTTGAATAAAAAATTTGGGAATTAAAACTCCCAAATTGGCAACCATTTTCCTTTACGTTTTACGGGGAATCCCTCGATTGTATTGTATTTATTTATTTAATCATTGCATACATGTTTGTTACACATTTGAGATATTATAAAAATTATGTCCAGTCAATACATGCACCCTGTGAGAGCGTGGCAATATACATATCCTTACTAATATTATAAAGGCGAAAGTTTGTATGGATGGATGTTTGTTCCTCTTTCACGCAAAAACTACTAAACGGATTTTAATGAAACTTTACAGTAATGTAGCTTATAGATCAGAATAACACATAGGCTATAATTTATAAAGATATCTATAAGACCTTGCTTTTATTCGAATTACACGCAGACGAAGTCGCGGGCAAAAGCTAGTCTACACTAATATTATAAAGAGGAAATATTTGTATTTTTGTATGTTTGTAATGAATAAACTCAAAAACTACTGGACCGATTGCAATAATTTTTACACCATTAGAAAGCTGCATTAATCAGAAGTAACATAGGCTATATTTTATCCCGGTACGGGAAGTAGTTCCCTCGGGACGCGGGTGAAACCGCGTGAAACAGCTAGTTGAAATATATTTATATTACTAGCAAACATTTTATCAGGTTACAGAAAAACGTTCCGGTGAGTTACAGAGGAGAGGGGGTCAAAAATCTTCAAAAATTGCTTTACGTAATACTTCCCATACATTATATAACTCACTCACTTAATCATATATCCCGATGCTGCTTATCCCTTATTAATGTAACTACTTTTTCTTTTCCCCTCATTCTTTTTAATCGAACCGGAGCAAATTAATCATAAGCACGCCTTATTATATTCACTCATAGTTAGTGAGATTCAGGTCTGCGAGCCTAGTGCAGTACCTAATGTAACTCGATACTTGTAAGTGCTTTTCATGAAATAAACAACAATCAAACAATTTCGACCCATCGATTTTATCGTTATATGATATGAAAGATATTAAAATACTAGTATTTAAGGTGACGGGCAGGGCACACTAGCGACGCCTGTCGATTTTAATATTTAGATATTAAACCAGATCTATTTTAAACAATTTCAGGGTTACAATCTCTCGGCAAACACTTATACTATTTATTAAATAACCGTGCACAAATGTTGGGTCCGTTTTTGTACGCGAAAAATTGATTCACGCCAAAAGCGGCCACTTTTGGCGGTAATCCAAAATTCGAGTGCAAAAGCAAATCAAACAGTTAAGTATAAGTATAAAATAAATAGTATAGGTGTTTGCCGAGAGATTGTAACCCCGAATTTGTTTAAATTGTTCCGTTTTAGTAGCTAAAAACTGAAATCGATTGGCGTCGCTTAGTGTGCCCTACCCGTCACCTTAAATAAAAAAATAATATAATAATCCCCCAACCGATTACGGCTACGGCAGCCAATCTCAACGATCAGCCACGTACGCAGGATATAATATTATAGTGCTCAAGTGTGTGCGCAAACATATGTGCACTCTATTCCCTTACTCTCATATTCCGATGGGACACTACTGTGACTACTAACTACTAACAATACTAATATGTGTGATTACTAACAATACTTTTAAGGCAGCTGTACTAAAAAATTGTGGAAATATTTCTGAAATAAACAATTTTTATTTTATTTTTTGTGACACGAACCGGAGAGGGGTCGAGCGCAAGACCAACAATTTAAACGTGCTTTCCCAGGCACAGGGGTACAAGACCGCCAACTTTCAGACCCAGAGTCTGCCACTAAGAATTTCTGACCGAAAACATAGGTACACATTTTTGGCCCGAACCGGGGATCGAACCCGGAACCTCTTGCGCAGCCATCGCTTTAAAGTGCGACTCACTAACCACTGCGCCACCGAGGCAGTAAAAGTAGGTTTAAAGATACGTAATGTTGAATTTCTTCGAGTAATTCGCTACGGCCCTGTAAGCCTCGTTGTCGCAGTGTTTTTATTGTGGGATTTTTCTGTATCAAAAAGGTCTCAAATAAATAAAAAAGTTTCAAATTTTTTAGATAGCCCTTATGCCAGCCTTTTTACCTTTGGAAACATAAAACAGTAATAGACTCCCCCAACATTTTGCTTCATGAAAAGTACGAGATATTGTTTTATGTATTTTTACAAATGATCCTTAAAAAATTTAATTTAATTTTAAATATATAAGGCAAATTTACAAGCCTACCTACCGCGTGATCTGCTTTTAGGAGCAGACCAGCTACGCCAGTGGAATTTCTACCTTTTTTATTTAGATAGTACGGAACCAGGTCACACTTAGGGTTGCCAGGTCAATGAATGATGTTGTATGAATTTCTTTATTCTTTGAAATAGTACTGGGCATTTCGATTACATTTGTGCATAATATTCAATTGTTGCAGCTTCTCGACAATGCTAAGAACAACCCCGACCAGTCGAAATTCTTTAACTGGGACGTGGTGGACCGCTTCCGAGGTTTCGGCGGCGTGCGTATCGAGGACGACGTACTCATCACCGAGGATGGCATCGACAACCTCACCTTCGTGCCTAGAACGTGAGTATTAACCGTTAGGGAGTTGCCAGACTGGCGGGTTATGAGCGTTTTCGAAGCGGAACGACGACGCAGCAAACACTTCGCCGCTGCGCAGAGTTCACGCCGCGGATGCGCGACGGACCGCCACAAAAAAACAATGACATTCAGACATATCTCCGCGGCGAATCCGTCGCGCATCTGTCGCTCTGCTTTGAAAAAGCTTGCAATCCGCCATTGTGGAACTCCCTTAAACAAGCATGGAAGGTTGCGATATTATTTTTCCTTTGTCTGGGAAATGTGATTGTATAAGCGGTAGTGAGTGGTGAATTTTACTTCTGGCCCCATAGACCGCATCACGTATAGAGAGCTAAGTGGGAAAAATATGCAAACTAGGTTATTCTTGTTTGTTTCAACCATGTCGTTTCATCCGGACAGGACGAGTCTAGGGGCTTATGCCAGAGCCAGAGCCAGAGCTTTAGTTTAAAAAAAAATAACAAGGAAATAAAATAGTAATAGATAATGATCAAAGTATAAAAACACCTGACAGCAACAAAAATATAATTTAATTTCCGTTTAATTTTTAGCGTGGCTGAGATCGAGGACTTCATGGCAAACGGAGCCAACTTCAAGTAATATGAGTATTTTAAACTAGAGTACTAATAATGTTTAACATTTGTAGTACATTCTTGTTATACAACATGTAGTCTTACAATTAAGGCCAAACATAGATATTATTACATTATTTATTTTTATGTATATTTGAGCGAAATAGCTAAATGTAAATGTAACAATAAATTACATTTAAAAATATAATATATACAACAACCATAAACTATCTTTCTTTCTTCAAAATAGAAGTGCTACATTTTTAAACATAATGCAAGTAATTTTGTAGTAGAGGAGGAATAGGTAAGCATTTGATAACATCTAGAAATTGATTTGTCGTATTTGGGCCACCCTTCATATTTCGAAACACACTTCGCACTTTTTAAACGGCTCAAATGCCTTAACGATGGCACCATGTATAGCAGGTTTTCTGGAGTTAGGCCTTCACAGTTTTCGTTAATCATCGAAATGAGCTTTTCTTGCACCTGAGAACAATAAACAGTTCGAAGTGATTGATCACAATGGACAACATTTCAAAATTGCTAAGCTCTGAAACAAAAAATACCAATTCTTTGTTTACCTTTCCGCTGCTCGAATATATATTTATTATTTTTTTATATTGCTTATTTACTGAGAAAAAAATTAAAAACTAAAAAACGTAAGATGACGTCATCGGACGGCAGAATGTAAAATATTTCTTTGCTTAGCACATTATAGTTTTAAATTTACGAAATGCCACACCCATGACATGTAACTGTCAAAAAAAAGACAACTTGTCAACGTTGAATGTATGAAAGACGTTGACAATGTTGACACTAGTATTATTTACCTTTGACAGTAGTATTTTTTTTTATTAAAACAATGATAAGCAAAGGAATATCGCTGTATTCAGCCGTCCGATGACGTCATTTGGCGCTTACGTCTATTTAGAATAAAAAGAATTTCAATAATTATTTTATGCATGAAAATGGACAAATTTTGAAAAAAGAAAAAATATGGGTCTGTTCATTTTATGTCTATTTTCATATAAAAAAACAATATGGACATGTTAAAAATATGAAATGTTGTCCATTTATTCTATAAACACTACTACTAATCTTTGGTATAATGCTATGAAAAGTATGGTTTGACAGCACTATACCATAGATTTATTCTCCGATAAAGATTAATTAAATTGTGCCTAAATCAATCAACACTAACTTGAAGGGACATTCGGCCAGATACTCCATTATCTTGAGCAAACTGTAGCAATGATGCAGGCTCACACATTAGACTGTACTGCAGCATTATAGGTGCTGTTTCAGGGTCTGAAGACAAGGATGCTATGAATGCATCAGGTATACACATATTGTCAGTAGTTGACGTTGTACTGCAGTAGTCTACATCGCAACCATGCTCCCTGAGTATTTGAAATACCTAAAAGAAATTACATAAATAATATTGGTTAAAGATTTTACTTTTAGGACTGTCTTTGTTGCTGTAACTCAGGTATGGTTTTGTTCAATAAGGAATATTTACGTCTTATCTAAACTAATAAAATAACTGTTATATTAAATATATTGTGTTATGATTAGATTCATCATCATCATCAGCCCATTCAAGTCCCCACTGCTGGGGCACGGGCCTCCCTCAATCACATGAGGGGTAATTGCCATACTCACCACGCTTGGCAGACGGGTTGGCGAGGGTTTTGATATAAATGCAGAGTTTTCCCTCTCTGAGCGCTGATGATCATGCCAGCAGCTTTACCTTAGTCGCCTTTTACGACACCTCGGTAAGAGTGAGGGTGGCCTATTCTACTCTGCCGGGGACCACACGGCCGGATTAGATTACATAATTAATAATAATCAATGAGAGTAGTTAAATGACTGTACAAGTTTCTTAACTGAATAATATTTATTTATACTTACTTCAGGAAAACAGGCTTTATGCATAGTGTAATGTATGTACACTAATGGTGGACATTCATTAATGTTAATTGCATCTACCAAAAACCCCTCTCAAAAGAAACAAATAAAAGAATTCCCTAAATTTCTCAGGAGATTTAAGCCTGTAAATGTATTCACATACATTCAGGAATTTTTTGAGTTAAGAG
>JADPWL010001963.1:0-15208 GCA_019059595.1 Marasmia exigua | reverse complement strand
TTAATCACTTTGTTTCCGGTGTTAGCAATCCGTACACATAGCCCTGGCTGCACGGGCGGCCCCATGCGCCGTTTGTCCCGGGAGCGGCCGTCCGGCGGGGCACCGCATTGGGGGTGGAAGTGTAACCGCACCCGAAGAAAGGTAAATTGCCGTTCGTGCTTCCCGCGGCGGCGCAACAACCCTCGCCCGCCGATGGGCCCGTTTCCGGCGGCGCGAGAGGAGGGGGCGCGATGGAGGAATGATGGTCTCAGTCTCGACATCATTCCTCATATAAACCGCCGACCAACTGCCGCTCAGCTAGGACATGTCACCCCAAGTCATGGCTGAGTGGGCAGGTGACGTATGCCGTGCTGGCGGAGCCGGATTACGTCCTCCGCCACCTTTTTTGGCGAGCTGCTGACGTTGCGTCGCCGGCGGTCTTCGCCCGTCAGGGCTCACCGTTTTTCCCCCTCTCTCTGGTGGAGAGGGGGTCGGGGTATGGTCGTCGCCATGGCTGGCCCCTATGCTGTGGTGGCGACATATTTTTCCCCTACTCGCCCCTTCAGGGAGTTTGAGGACTTCCTCAACTCCCTGACCGCGGGTTTTGGGCCGACTGGCACCGCGGCCGGTCATACTGGCTGGCGACCTAAACGCCAAGTCGGTTGCGTGGGGCAATCCCCGCTCCGACTTTGCGCGGACAGGCGGTCCAACTATGGGCCGTCGGGTGTGGGTTGGCCCTCGCAAATCGGGGGGTCGGTTCCCAACCTGCGTTCCGGCAGCACGGGGGGGTCGGTGTGGATGTCACCTTCGCCACCGCCGCCCTGGCCGACCGGGTCGCCGACTGGAGGGTGGACCTGACAGAGTCCCTGTCGGACCACAGATATATTAGATTTGTGGTCCGCGGGACGTCCACCCTCCCGCCCCCGCCGCCGCCGAGATCGCCGTTCCCCAGGTGGGCACTGTCCCGCCTGGACAAAGGCCTGGCCCGCGAAGCGGCCCTAGTCCAGGAACTGGATTCCCCGGTCCTGGACGACGACGCCGATGCGGCTGCGGAGGGCCTTCGCCAGTCCATGACCGAGGTATGCGATTTTAGCATGCCTCGGGTCACGCCCGCCCCGACCCCAGACACGCCGTGTACTGGTGGTCGGCCGAGCTCGACGCCCTCTCCGTGCGGAGTGTTTCTCCTCCGCCCGGAGGGCCTACACCCGGAGCCGGCGGCGGCGGCGGCGGGACCAGAGGAGGAGGCGCGGCCTCTACGAAGTCTTTCGGGACAGGAGGCGCGCACTCAAGGGCGCGATCGGCGAGGCCAAGGATCGCGCCCGCGAGGAGATGCTCCAGAGTCTCGACGACGATCCGTGGGGGCGGCCAGTACAGGCGGCGCGGCAAAAGCTGCGCCCCATTGGCCGCCCCGTCACCGAGACCCTGGAGCCGGGGCTCTTGGGGCGGGTGGTGCAGGGGTTGTTTCCCCCCTGCGACCGCTCGTTTGTCCCCCCCCTCCGATGCTCCACCATATGGACTATACCAGTTGGTGGAGGCCCCCCCGCAGGTCACGACGACGGAGCTCGGAATGGTCGAGCTCCGACTGCGGGGGAAGAAGACCGCCCCCGGCCGGATGGAGTCCCGGCCCGCATCCTACTCCATCTGCCTCGGGCAGATGGAGGAGAGGATCCGGGGCCTCTTTGACCGGTGCCTCCGGTCAGAGAGGTTCCCCCGGATCTGGAAGGAGGGCCTGCTGGTCCTCCTTCGTAAAGAAGGTCGGCCGGGCCGACGACCCGTCGGCCTATAGGCCGATTGTGCTGCTGGACGAGGTGGGGAAGATCTTCGAGAAGGATCATCGCTTCCCGCCTCGTCCAGCATCTTGAGGAGACTGGGGCCTGACCTCAGCGAGGCCCAGTACGGGTTCAGGGCTGGTCGATCCACGATCGACGCCCTGTCCCGGCTCCGCTCCCCTCTGCGAGGGAGCGTCGAGCAGGGGGGGAGGGGTTGTTGGCAGTCTCGTTAGACATCAAAAATGCCTTCAACTCCCTCCCCCATGCAGTTATTATGGAGGCACTCCGGTATTTCCGGGTGCCTCCATACCTGATAGGGCTGGTCGGCGACTATCTCGCCGACCGGTCCGTGGCGTTTGTTGACGCCGCTGGGTTCTGTCCAGCGGCGTCAGGTCGTATCCGGTGTTCCACAGGGGTCCGTTTTTGGGGCCCCTGCTCTGGAACATCGGATACGACTGGGTGTTGCGAGGCGCGCTTCTCCCGGGTATGGGTGTCATCTGTTATGCAGATGACACCCTAGTCACCGCCCGGGGGAAGTCCTTCCGGGATGCAGCGCGCCTCGCATCGGTCGGCGGCGATTTGGTCGTCGGCCGTATCGGCCGGCTGGGGCTAAACGTAGCCCTGGCCAAAACCGAGGCCCTTTATTTTCCCGGGCCTCGGGAGAGCCGACCACCCCCCGGCGCAGCCATCCGCGTCCGGGGGGTGTGGACATCCCGGTGGGGGCCGAGATGAAGTATCTCGGCCTCACACTGGATCCGCGCTGGCACTTTGGCCCCACTTTAGGGGGGTGTCAGCGCGGGTCCTAAAGGCAGCAGACCACCTTTCGTGGCTGCTGCCGAATCTGGGAGGGCCTGGAGAGAGGTGTCGGCGGCTATATGACGGCATCCTCCGCTCCATGGCCCTCTTACGGGGCCCCGATTTGGATAGGGGCCCTGACGAAGAAGGGCAATGCGGCCCTCCTAAGGAGGCCGCAAAGGGGCCATTGCCCAGCGGGTCGCGAGAGCCTACCGGACGGTAGGTTTCTCCGCGGCCTGCGCACCTCGCCTCCACCCCGCCATGGGAGTTGGAGGCTGGAGTGCTGGCCGCCGTCTACGAGAAGACGGCGGCCAAGCGAGCGGCTGGCGATCCCCTCTGCCCCCGGGAAAGGGAGGCAAATAAGGAAGGAGGGTCGCCAGCAAATGGTGGAGGCATGGACGGCCTCTCTCCAAGTGGAGAGATACGGCCGTCCCACGCTCGCGGCGCTCGCCCCGGTCCTGGACCGGTGGCTCGAGCGCCCCCACGGGTTTTTTGTCCTTCCGGACGGTGCAGGTACTTACCGGACATGGTTGCTTCGGTAACTACCTGCACCGCATTCAACGGGAGGAACACTCCTTCGTGCCACCAGTGCGGCGCTGCGGAGGACTCGGCGCATCACACGTTTGGTGGTGTGCCCGTCCTTCGACCAACAGCGGTTCCGCGCTGGTCGCGGAGGTCGGACATGACCTCTCATTGCCCAGCATAGTTGAAGCTATGCTGGATAATGAGGGGGGCGTGGTCGGCCTTCGCCCACTTCTGTGAGGAAGTGGTGGCGCAGAGGAGGCGGCGGAGCGGGAGCGCGAGACTAACCCCCTCGCAGGCCCCGCTTCGAGCAAGGGAGGAGGACGAGTTCGGCGGAGAACTCTTCGTCGTCTCCGTGGAGGTGGCCAGCCGGCAACAGGGACGGGGGTCCCCTGTCCGGCACTGTCATTGGCACCTCCACCGCTCGTTGGGGGACGGCTCAGCTCTTCCGGCTGTCCCCAACCCCCCTCCTCCTAGTCTGAGGAGGGGCGTGGCCGCACACCCCGTGTAGGGGCCTGTGGGGGAGTGAGGGTTTGACGGGGAATAGCCTAGTGCAGTTCCCGTGACCCCATTCTATACCCACGGGTGGTTGAGCCCCGGGAGTTTTAGTGGGTAATGCCCTCAGGCCGCTTCTTGTTAGAAGAAATGCGGCCCGGAGGGTGAGTCCCACAGTACCCTGTCCGCCCCCCGGCGGCAGTGGGTGTCTGCGTAACGTGCATTTCTCCCGGTGAAAACAAAAAAAAAAAAAAAAAAAAAAAAAAAAAAAAAAAAAAAAAAAAGGTTAGGTTAGGTTAGGTTAGGTTAGGTTAGGTTAGGTTAGGTTAGGTTAGGTTAGGTTAGGTTAGGTTAGGTTAGGTTAGGTTAGGTTAGGTTAGGTTAGGTTAGGTTAGGTTAGGTTAGGTTAGGTTAGGTTAGGTTAGGTTAGGTTAGGTTAGGTTTAGGTTAGTTAGGTTAGGTTAGGTTCAAAAAACATAAAGGGCCCCCTTCAGAAAGCCCTTAACGACCGAACGTGCTCGCTCCTCGCAGTGACAGCAGAAATGGCGTCTCGGTCACTGAGCGAGGAAACGGCGGCCCTTCAGGCCACAGTCCGGCAGAATGGCTGGAGAGATCGCAGCACTTAGAGCTGAACTGCAGGTGCTGAGAGGGGGCCAGGCTTCAGTGCCTGTCACTCAGCTGACTGCTGTCCCTGAGGCAGTCCCTCGTCGCAAAGCCCCAACGAGAGCGGCGGCGCAGAAGGCCCCTACAAAAGACGAGGAGGCAACCCTTGAGATGCGGGTCGCCTCCCTCGTAGAAGAGAGGCTTAGAGAAGGCCTACACCAGGAGAGGATGCAGGAGCGGAATTTTATCCGCTCCCTGATTGCAGGGCTTGAGGGGCGTCTTCTCCCGGAGCCAAGGCTGCGCCCACCACTTGCGGCTGATCGTCGTCGGGAGGCTGCAGCTCGATTGGAGGCTTCTGTGCCTCCTCCTCCCCCTCCATCGAAGAAGGGCAAAGGTGTGGGCAAGGCGACAAAGCCCACAACCACCACCACTCCCGGCCCTGTAACCCGCGCACGGAGTTTTGCCTCCGTGGCGGCGACTGGAGCGGCGCCTCGCGGACCGGTGGCTCAGCCCATCCGCCCAGAACCGGTGGCTTCCACCTCGTGGGCCGAGGACGCCTTCCTGCCGTCAAACACGCCCGCGAACGAGGGGTGGCAGACGGTGGGCCAGAAGAAGAAGGTGAAGAAAGCGAAGAAGGCGGCACAGCCTAAATCTTCCACCGTCGTCTCCAAAGCCCCCCAGTCCGAGCAGGTCGGGCTGACCGGAGGGAAGAGGAGAAAGAAGAAGAAGGCCTCCTCTTTCCGCCAAAAAAGAAGCTGGCGACGCCGAAATCCTCAGCCGTCGTCATCACTTTGACGGCTGAGGCAGCAGCGAAGGGCGTGACCTATTCGTCCGCCCTCACCAAAGCACGCCAGGCCATCGGGGACGCCAAGTCCCTTGGCCTGGAAACATTGCGGTGCCGACACACTGTCACGGGAGCTCGAAAATTAGAGCTCCCCGGCGCCACGAGTGGCCCGGCCGCCGACGCCCTCGCGGCCAAAATACGGGAGGCATTAACAGATGTGGCCCACGTGAGGCGCCCCGTTCGCTGCGCTACGCTCCTGGTGACGGAGCTCGACGACTCCGTCACTAAGGAGGACGTAGTCGAGAGAGCGGCGGAGGTTGGTGGCTGCGAGGCGGCAGCCATCAAGACTGGGGAGGTTCGCAGCGGACGATGGGGCCTGGGCCAAATCAGGCTTACCCTGCCCATCTCCGCCGCTAAGGCGATCCTCGTGGCGGGCCGTCTTTTGGTCGGCTGGAGTTCGGCCTCTGTCCGGGCACTTGAAGACCGGCCTTTACGGTGTTTTCAAGTGCCTCTGCACCGGACACGCCTCAGCCCTGTGCCCCTCTGACGTCGTCCGCACTCACCTCTGTTACAGGTGCGGACAGGAGGGGCACAAAGCCCAGGACTGCAAGTCCAAGACGCTCCGCTGCGCCGTTTGTGCCGCATCTGGCCGGCCAGCGGAGCACGTCATGGGTGGGAAGAGCTGCCGCCCTCCCCCCAAGAAGGGAAAACAGCAGCCGGCTTCCACTCGGCCGGCTGCTGTCGCCGCCCCTGGGGCTCCCCCAGCGGCGCAAGATGAAGAGGAGGGTGCTATGTCCGAATAATGGCTACAGCCGGACAACGCACCCTCCTCCAGGCGAATTTAAATAACTGCCGCTCGGCCCAAGACTTGCTCTATCAGCGTCTGGCCGAGTGGCAGATCGATTTGGCGGTAGTCGCCGAGCCCTACTACATTCCGGATAGTTGGGTCGGCGACACCGACGGCGTGGCCGCCATTTTTCGGCGGCCCTCCTCGCCTTCTCCCCCCCTCTCATTCGTGGAGAGGGGGTCAGGATTTGTAGTTGCCGGCTGGGACGACTTGGCAGTCATAGCCACATATTTTTCGCCCAGCCGGCCTCTTGCGGACTTTGAGGCCTACTTGAACATCCTGGGCGCGGTTTTGGGCCGTTTGGCACCGCGCCCAGTGATTGTTGCCGGGGACCTCAACGCGAAGTCTGTCGCGTGGGGGAACCCGGCAACGGATGCGCGAGGTCGGGCCCTGCAACGGTGGGCGATAGCGGTCGGCCTCGCCATCGTCAACAGAGGCTCGACCCATACGTGCGTGCGGCGAAACGGCGGCTCGGTGGTTGACATCACGCTTGCCACCACCGTCCGTAGCCGCACGCACCGCCGACTGGAGGGTCGACGACTCAGAGTCGCTGTCCGACCACCGGTACATCCGGTACGGGGTCGGAGGCGCACCGGGGTCGAGCAATCCCCACGCGCAGGCCTTCTCCTTTTCCGCGCTGGGCGCTAACAAAATTGGATAAGGAGAAGGCCAAGGAGGCGGCAGTTCGTCCAGGACTGGTTTTTCCCAGTCCTGGACGAAGACGACGTGGACCTGACGGCGACAGCGCTCCGCAGGTCCCTGACCGAGGTGTGCGACGCAAGCATGCCTCGGTCACGCCGCCGGGTCCGCGCCACGCGGTGTATTGGTGGTCGGCAGAAATAGAGAGTCTGTCGGCCACCTGCCGGAGGGCCAGGAGGGCCCTTCAAAGGGCAAGGCGGCGTCGGCGCAGGGACCCCGAGAATGAAGAGCGCCTCTATGAAGTCTTCAAGGAGGCGCGGGGGTCCCTGAAACACGCGATCGGAAGGGCCAAGGACGCCGCCAGGGCGGAGATGCTGGAGGGTCTGGATCGGGACCCATGGGGGCGGCCGTACAAGGCGGCGCGCAGTAAATTGCGCCCCATCGGCCCCCCGGTCACCGAGACCCTCCAGCCCGAGCTCCTGGAGAGGGTAGTGCGGACACTTTTTCCAGTCCGCACTGAATTTAGCCCTCCCAGGATGCCCCCGCCGCAAGGGGTGGTCTCCGTGGTGGATGACGTTCCTCCCATCACCACGGAGGAGTTCGGCGCGGCGGAGCTCCGGCTCCGCGCCAAGAAAACCGCCCCTGGCCCAGACGGCATCCCAGCGCGGATAGTGGCCCTCTCTCTTAGTGAGATGGAGGGCCGTGTGAGGGACCTCTTCGACCGTTGCCTAACGGTCGGGAGGTTCCCCAAGGTGTGGAAGCAGGGCCTCTTGGTCCTGCTTCATAAGGAGGGCAGGCCGGCGGACTCTCCGTCGGCCTACAGGCCAATTGTCCTCCTTGACGAGGTGGGGAAGCTGTTCGAGCGCATAATAGCTTCCCGCCTCGTCGCACACCTAGAAGGCACTGGGCCCGATCTCTCAGGGGCCCAGTACGGTTTCAGGGCGGGTCGGTCCACAATCGACGCCCTGAAACGCCTCCGTCGAGAAACGGAGGAGGCCGCGCTGGAGGGGAAGGGAGTCGTTGCAGTGTCTCTCGATATAAAAAATGCATTTAACTCCCTTCCCCATTCGACGATTTTGGAGGCACTCCGCTTTTTCGGAGTGCCTTCACTACCTGGCAGACCTCATCGAGGATTACTTGGAAGAAAGAGAGAAGTCGTCTACGTGGACAGGAGCGGCACCCTCAGGCGTCGCACAGTGGAGACCGGTGTTCCACAGGGGTCAGTTCTCGGACCCCTCCTATGGAACATCGGTTACGACTGGGTCCTACGCGGCACTCCTCCCCCGGGCAGATCAGTCATCTGCTATGCAGATGACACACTTAATCACTGCCCGGGGAAGGAGTTAGACGGTAAGCGCGGCGCTGCAGTTAATGCGTCGCGCGCCGCGGACCTAGTCGTGAGTAGGGTGCGACGCCTCGGGCTGGAGGTGTCGGTGGAGAAGACCGAGGTCATATATTTCCCTCGGTCTTCCCACGAGAGGTTCCCCTCCGGCAGGCACGTAACTGTCGGAGGGACCCAGGTTGCAGTGAAGGCCGAGATGCGCTATCTCGGCCTCACCCTGGATCCGCGGTGGCATTTTGGCCTGCATTTTAGCAGGATGTCACCGCGGCTCCTCAAGGCAGCAGACACACTCTCGTGGCTGCTGCCCAACCTGGGTGGACCAGGCTCCAGGTGCCGGCGACTCTATGCCGGCATCCTGCGGAGTATGGCGCTCTACGGGGCGCCAGTCTGGTCCGACTCCCTAGCAAGAGGGGAAAATCTTCCCTTCTTGCGGGGGCCTCAGCGGGTGATAGCGCAGCGGGTCGCTCGAGCTTACCAGACGGTAAGTTTCGATGTGGCCTGCTTGCTCGCTGAGACGCCCCCTTGGGAGTCAGACGCCGTTGTGCTCTCCGCCGTGTACGATTGCACGGCGGAGAAAAGGGCAAGAGGGGAGTCCTTTTGCCCCGTCGAGCGGGAGGCCGTGCGGAAGGAGGCCCGTCAGGTCCTCCTGAGGCGATGGTCTGAGCACCTCGTCCTCACCCGCTACGGCCGCAGAACGCTCGACGCGCTCGCCCCGGTCATGGACCGGTGGCTGGAGCGTGCACACGGCGTGGTCTCCTTCCGGATGGTGCAGGTAATGACCGGGCATGGCTGCTTCGGTTATTACCTGCACAAAATCGGCAGGGAGGAGACGCCTTCGTGCCACACGTGCGGCGACCCTGTGGACACGGCGCAGCACACCTTGGCGGTGTGTGCGCCGTGGGCACAGGCTCGCCATGCATTGGTGGCAAAGGTCGGCCAGGACCTCTCACTCTCCAATATAGCGAGAGCTATATTGGCGAGTGAGGATGCCTGGAAGGCCTTTGCTGCTTATTGCGAGCACGTGATGGCGGCGAAGGAGGCGGCGGAGCGCGAGCGAGAGGCTGACCCTCTCGCTCCCGCTATCCGCAAGGCACGTAGAGGGAGGAGACGACGCGAATACTTGCGTCTCCTTCCCCTGCGAGGAGCAGGTCCGCTGGTGCGTGGGGCTGTAACCCCACCACCGGCATTGCACGGACCTCCTCCTACGCCTGGTGGGGACGGCACAGCTCTCTCGGCTGTCCCCACTCCCTCCCCCGACCCCGGGGGAGGAAGCGCCGTGCCCGCCGTGTAGGCGGGCTTCCGTCCGGGAGGGGTCGTGGTGCCAGGTTTCGTACCTCACCCCACGACCTCTCCCACTATGGACGATGAGGTAGAGCCCCAGGAGTTTTTAGTCGGTAATACCCCCGCCTACTGCGGGGGGGAGTCCGACTAACCCATCCGTTTACAGACGGATGGGTATGCGTAACGCATTTTCTACCTGGGTGACCAAAAAAAAAAAAAAAAAAAAAGGTTAGGTTAGGTTAGGTTAGGTAGGTTAGGTTAGGTTATTGGTTAGGTTAGTTAGGTTAGGTTCGGTTAGGTTGGTGTAGGTAGTTAGGTTAGGATTAGGTTAGGTTAGGTAGTTAGGTAGGTTAGGTAGGTTAGGTAGGTTAGTTAGGGTAAGGTTAGGTTAGGTTAGGTTAGGTTAGGTTAGCGTAGGTCTAGGTTAGGTTAGGTTAGGGTAGGTTAGGTTAGGTTAGGTTTAGGTTAGGTTAGGTGTAGGTTAGGTTAGGTTAGGTTAGGTTAGGTTAGGTTAGGTTAGGTTAGGTAGGTAGGGTTAGGTTTAGGTTAGGTTAGGTTAGGTTAGGTTAGGTTAGTAGGTTAGGTTATGTTAGTTAGGTTAGTTAGGTTAGGTTAGGTTAGGTTAGGTTAGTTATGGTAGGTTAGGTAGGTAGGTTAGGTTAGGTTAGGTAAGTTAGGTAGGTTGGTTAGGTTAGGTTAGGTTAGGTTAGGTTAGGTTAGTTAGTTAGTTAGGTTAGTTAGGTTAGGTTAGGTTAGGTTAGGTAGGTGAGGTTAGGTTAGGTTAGGTAGGTTAGGATTAGGTTAGGTTAGGTTAGGTTAGGTTAGGTTAGGTTAGTTTTTTTAGGGGGGTTTTTTTATAGGGTGGTCAGTTTAGGTTAGTTAGGTTAGGTTAGGTTAGGTTAGGTTAGTCGTTAGGTTAGGTTGAGTGGTTAGGTTAGGTCTAGCGTTAGGTTTTAGGTTTTTTTTTGGTTTCATTTTTTTTTTGTTTTTTTAGAGCGTGTGACATGTGCCCCGTTAGGTAGGTTAGGGTAGGTTAGGGTAGGTTAGGTTAGGGTAGGTTAGGTTAGGTTAGGTTAGGTTAGGTAGGTTAGTAGGTTAGTTCGTTAGGTCTAGGTTAGGTTAGGTTAGGTTAGGTTAGGTTAGTTTAGGTAGTTAGTTATGTAGGTTTAGGTTAGGTTAGGTTAGGTTTAGGTAGGTTAGGTTAGTTTAGGTTTAGGTTAGGTTAGGTTAGGTTAGGTTAGGTTAGGTTAGGATAGGTTAGGTTAGGTTAGGTTAGGTTAGGTTAGGTTAGGTTAGGTATTATGTTAGGTTAAGGTTTAGGTTTAGGTTAGGTTAGGTTAGGGTTTAGGTTAGGTTAGGTTAGGTTAGGTTAGGTTAGGTTAGGTTAGGTTAGGTTAGGTTAGGTTAGGTTAGGTTAGGTTAGGTTAGGTTAGGTTAGGTTTTTTTTTTTTTTTTTTTTTTTTTTTTTTTTTTTTTTTTTTTTTTTTTTTCCCATGTGTTTGTGCTTGCTTAATGTTGTGCCATAGGTCGCTATTTGATACGACGGCAGCTTAGGAAAACGTGGGAAAAATTTATTTTGCAAGAAGTGGAAAGAACGAAATTGCAAGGCAGAACTTGCAGGAAATTGGTTGGAGGGAAAAGGAGAAGGAAGAGAAATTATGGAAAAGGAAGGGAAGATGATGGCGAATTGGGATGTGATTAGGAAGTTCACGTCCCATAGTCAGTCAAGTCATTAATTCGCCGAATCATTGTCTTGATTCTTTGACATTGAGTCCGATTTGTGGCGATGTGTTTGAGGTCACATTTGGTGCCCGTTATGGTGCTAAATTTAGTACAGTTGTAGCACTTGCGTTTTTCGGGGTTGTCCTTGTGAGGGCACTCACTTGCGTGATGACCCTCAGTGGCGCAATAAGCACAAGGCTTGGACTCGGAGGTGCATTTGGCCTTGGTGTGTCCATATTGAAGGCACTGGTAGCACTGCACGAAACGGGAGAAGTCTTCCACATGGACACGACTGTGGTCGACATTGACCTTCCCCGCTCCGAGCAGTGTGCGGCGAGTCTCCGGGTTCACCTCAATGACCGCGTTGTAGAGGTTGGGGTTTTTGTTGGACGTGAGAAAGCAGAGACGCAGGCCCTCAACTGAATTCTGGTGCTGTAGGATTTCAACAAGTTCGTCCCGAGAGACGTCCTTGCTGACTCCTTTCAGAATCAGGAGGGGCGGTCGGCGCTTTGCCTTCTCAGCGTCGAACCCTTCGGCCGATTTAGTGCGAGTGATAACTTCCTCACACTGAGTTGGAGTATCGAACTCAATTCGAAGTTTCCCGTTTGAAACGGGCATAATTTTGGATGGCGCATATTTCTCCTTCCGGAAGGAAACGACTTTCTTCCAGTCGGAGATTACTTGCTCTTTCGTTTTTGACGAATCTTTTGCCGAGACAATGATGGCAGGTTTGGTGATTTTCGGTGGGGGGGCGCTTTTGGACGACGACGAGACGACGTTGGCATACGTGGTGGTGGGGGCGGTGGGGGACACAGTAGGAGCAGCTCGAAGCTCCTCCCGTAGAAGCTGCATCTCCTCACGCACAACTCCCGCTATTATGCCGCGTAAGTCCGTGCCCGTTACCTCGGGGCCCGCCACTGGAGCCTCAGCAGGCCTTTCTACGGCACCCGGTGCAGCACACTTAGATGTGTCGTTCTCGTAATCTACGAGGTTGTTGATAAAGTGCTCCATGGTGTTGTCGATGCAGTCAGAGCACTTGGTGATAAGAGCCTTCATCTCGCGAGTCAGACTCTTACCGTGGTTGACTGCTTCCATTAAGGTGCGATTGGCTCCAGTGACCACGTAAAAGAAGGATAGGAAATCCTTCGCTTCACTGGGGTCGACGTGGAGTTGGGGCAAAGGCTTATCAGTCGCTTGCGACGACTTCTGAGTGGCCGGTGCTTTCTTCTTCTTGGCTGCGGGGGCGGCCGCACCAACAGGCGCTCCTCCTGTCGACGCCGCAACGTCCGCCACAGCAACACCCGACGCCTCTCCACTCGGTCGCTGCATACACTGGTGGTAGTATGTCCGAGTACCTATCATCGCTGTCGTTATCCGAGAGCCCAGACAGGAAGTCATCCGCCTGGAACCCATACGGGTCCAGGACGAATGGCATGGGCGTCTCATCCTTAGACGCAACGGGTACCCCAGATGTAGTTGGGGGGGGGGAGCTTTTCTTGGGGGGGGGGTTTTGGCTTTTTGGGAGGCATGGTGGAACCAAACTTCCGCAAAAAGTGCAACAATCGGTGAGAAACCCGATTTTAAACCGATTTATATGGAAAAAGTAAGAAAAACCAATAAAAGATGAAGAAATAACAAATAAAAACTGACGCTAAAACAAAGTTAAGAAGGTGTATAACAAATATATAAGACGAAAAATATAGTATATAAGACGAAAAAGTAAGTATATAAGGGCTAAAAGTATGTTTTTAGAGTCGACAGAGTCGACTCTGAGCAAAGTAGAAAAAGTTGGAAAATAAAAATTTTCTAAGTCCTAGAACTATACTTAAACCTAATTTAATCCTAAGTTTAAAAACGCTAAAGATGGTTTTGAAAGTACCTGAAACTACTGCAAAAAGAATTTTTAGGATATCTCCAATAACAAAAAAGTCGATTTCAAAGTTACGTAATCTTTCCTAGTAAAAATCCCTAAGAAATCCACCTAAGGTCCGGAATTTTTACTATGGAAAAATTTTGCCGAAACTTTGAAGTCGAGAATGGGTGTTCTAATATTATCGGAGGGGGATGAAAGTGGTGTCAGCTGAAAGCTGACGTCGGGAACTATATTACACAAAAAGAATTTTGGGAAAAAGTGAAGTGGAACTATTTTTAATTGAATTTTGAAATTTCGGCCAAGTGTGAGTTTTTTCGGGTGTGCGATTGCCGCGACCAAAAATTCAGGACGACCAAAATTTCAAAGTGTTTTTATTTTATTGTGAAAAAAGTATTTGTGGTAGATCCCACGGGTTTGGGGCTATGGGTAGGGATAATTATAGAGCCTTTTCGGTAAAATTGCGAAGAGTCTAGGTCTCTTCTAAGTGGTTGAAAAACCGAGTTGGTTAGGTTAGGTTAGGTTAGGTTAGGTTAGGTTAGGTTAGGTTAGGTTAGGTTAGGTTAGGTTAGGTTAGGTTAGGTTAGGTTAGGTTAGGTTAGGTTAGGTTAGGTTAGGTTAGGTTAGGTTAGGTTAGGTTAGGTTAGGTTAGGTTAGGTTAGGTTAGGTTAGGTTAGGTTAGGTTAGGTTAGGTTAGGTTAGGTTAGGTTAGGTTAGGTTAGGTTAGGTTAGGTTAGGTTAGGTTAGGTTAGGTTAGGTTAGGTTAGGTTAGGTTAGGTTAGGTTAGGTTAGGTTAGGTTAGGTTAGGTTAGGTTAGGTTAGGTTAGGTTAGGTTAGGTTAGGTTAGGTTAGGTTAGGTTAGGTTAGGTTAGGTTAGGTTAGGTTAGGTTAGGTTAGGTTAGGTTAGGTTAGGTTAGGTTAGGTTAGGTTAGGTTAGGTTAGGTTAGGTTAGGTTAGGTTAGGTTAGGTTAGGTTAGGTTAGGTTAGGTTAGGTTAGGTTAGGTTAGGTTAGGTTAGGCGTTAGGTTAGGTTAGGTTAGTTAGGATTAGGTTAGGTTAGGTTAGGTTAGGTTAGGTTAGGTTAGGTTAGGTTAGGTTAGGTTAGTTAGGTTAGGTTAGGTTAGGTTAGGTTAGGTTAGGTTAAGGTTAGGTAGAGTTAGGTTAGTTAGGTTAGGCTAGGTTAGGTTAGGTTAGGTTAGGTTTAGGTTAGGTTAGGTAGGTAGGTAGGTTTAGGTTAGGTTAGGTTTAGGTTAGGGTAGGTTAGGTAGGTTATAGGTAGGTTAGGTTAGGTTAGGTTAGGTTTAGGTTAGGTGAGTGGTAGGTAGGTTAGGTTAGGTTAGGTTAGGTTAGGTTAGGTTAGGTAGGTTAGGTTAGGGTCGGTTAGGTTATAGGGTAGGTTAGTTAGGTTAGGTTAGGTGAGGTTAGGTTAGGTTAGGTTATGGGTTAGGTTAGGTTAGGTTAGATAGGTTAGGTGAGGTTAAGGTTAGTTAGGTTAGGTTAGGTTAGGTTCGGTTAGGTTAGGTTAGGTTAGGTTAGGTTAGGTTAGGTAGGTTAGGTTAGGTTAGGTTAGGTTAGGTTAGGTTAGGTTAGGTTAGGTTAGGTTAGGTTAGGTTAGGTTAGGTTAGGTTAGGTTAGGTTAGGTTAGGTAGGTTAGGTTAGGTAGGTTAGGTTAGGTTAGGTTAGGTTAGGTCGTTAGGTTAGGTTAGGTTAGGTTAGGTTAGGTTAGGTAGGTTAGGTTAGGTTAGGTTAGGTTAGGTTAGGTTAGGTTAGGTTAGGTTAGGTTAGGTTAGGTTAGGTTAGGTTAGGTTAGGTTAGGTTAGGTTAGGTTAGGTTAGGTTAGGTTAGGTTAGGTTAGGTTAGGTTAGGTTAGGTTAGTTAGGTTAGGTTAGGTTAGGTTAGGTTAGGTTATGGTTAGGTTAGGTTAGGTTAGGTTAGGTTAGGTTAGGTTAGGTTAGGTTAGGATTAGTTAGGTTAGGGTTAGGTTAGGTTAGGTTAGGTTAGGTTAGGTTAGTTAGGTTAGGTTAGGTTAGGTTAGGTTAGGTTAGTTAGGTTAGGTTAGGTTAGGTTAGTTAGGTAGGTTAGGTTAGGTTAGGTTAGGTAGGTTAGGTTAGGTAGTAGGTTAGGTAGGTTAGGTCTAGGTTAGGTTAGGTAGGTTAGGTTAGGGTAGGTTAGGTTAGGTTAGGTTAGGTTCTAGGTAGGGTTAGGTTAGGTAGGTTAGGTTAGGTTAGTTAGGTTAGGTTAGGTAGGTTAGGTTAGGTAGGTTAAGGTTTAGGTTAGGTTAGGTAGGTTAGGTTAGGTTAGGTTTTGTTTTTTTTTTTTTTTTTTTTTTTTTTAGTCTTCTCCGGAGAAGACCGCTAGAACCCACGTGCGTGGTTCTTGATCCAGGCCTTTATCAATCTCGTGTCTTTCGAACTTCTTATTGCTGGCTACATAGTACTGTTTTGGGGAAAAAGGGTTTTTTTAGAGGAAACAATGACTTGGGTCTAGCGGTGCTTGTGTGGGATAGTAGGGGGCGGTAATTCGGGAGTACTTTGTAATTTTGGGGTAATGATTTTCAAAAA
>JADPWL010001962.1:0-16487 GCA_019059595.1 Marasmia exigua | reverse complement strand
TACGACACCTCGGTAAAGAGTGATGCGTGGCGATTCTACTCTGCTGGGGACCACACGCTGGACCTGCTGACATAGTAGAAAAAATCCAAATGAATAGAAAAAAAAGGTTTAGGCGTTGAATGGTGCTAAAGAGATCTAAACATATAATTATGTTACAAAAACAATTACGTTACTAGCAAGAAAAAAACATTAAACGTATTCCCCCCCCGATCGCCATTAAAAAGATAATAATAGTACTGATGAGTAGAATGGGCCGAAGGCAAAGATTACGCAACAAGGTTAATAAAAAAAAAAAAATCTGCGTGCAGAGCTCTTATTATAAGATATACATCATACTAGATGCTTATAATATCGTAAAGAAGATAAAATATTATGTACTTAAAACATGAAGTATTTAGTTGTATTATAACATTATGTTAATTACGAATAACGTTACAAAGCGGTCTGGTAGATTACAACTAAAAGTCAACCAGTCTGCGGATTATGATAGATGTTTAAAAAAATTTTTTACTTTTATAGGTCCCAAAAGGAAAAGTCGGGGTCCTTCCTACTGACTTCGCTGCCGTCTGCCTGTCACCAGACTTACTCAAGAACCACGAAAGTAAGACAGTTCAAATTTCACAAAATCATGTAAACTATTTTCTGTTGCACTTTAATAACTGAAAAAAAGCAAATTAAAATAAATAATATAAAAAGGACCTTCCGTAAAAAAACAGCATTTTTGCAAAATTTGGAGAAAATCTGTAAATAGTTAACAGGTAAGCACCCCATTTTTTTAGAGACGAAGGCAGATGAGTAGATGGCTCACCTTGCGCGAACCATGGCCATGTGCAACACATGATAGTGTTTTGATTTTTATAAATGCTCATAAACACTGTATGATATTAGTACTTGACTCTCGAGTTCGTGTTTCCGCATGGTCTGTTAGCTACGGTTTTCTTTCAACGGCTGATGTGTCGCGATAACTTCGCTATAAGTCGGTTCCAATTGTCTTCGGCTTCTGCTGTGATTGTCGCCGCCTGTTTATTTCCAGCGGCGACTGTTCCGTTTCATTGAAATAACACTCTAGTTAGAAGTAGTTAGTAAAAGTTCGGGAAATAAGTTAAGTAAGAAATATGTCGTCGCTTGGGTGTGTATTTCTAAGCTGATATGTAGCAACATTCCTTAAACGTCGAGAGTGAGTCATTTACTTACTTATTCATGTTGCTTTCAGTAAAAAAAATGAATTTTTATAAAGAAGAAACGGTTCATCTCAGGACACATCCGCGACGATTCGCCAGGGTAATATGATTATGATGTGCTAGTTCATAAGTGGGAAACCTTATAAGCTATTGATTTTTATAAGGCAATTATCGGCAGATGACTGCGAAGATGAGTAGAATCTTGTATGTAGTCTTCGTAAAGGCGTGACACCGAAATTTTAACGGTTCATAATATTGGTTTTTGACCTTTGATGGTTTATTGTCGAGTGAAAAATATGGTTAAAAAAGGTGGACGTTGTCTGTTTGTGCACTAATGCAAAACTGGTCGCTTGTTATCAATGGTTACAGGTTTTGACAGGTCAGTAAGAGCAGATACTAGCGCGATGGTAGCTTAATGGTAATTTTTAAATTGTTGTATCACACATGCGGTTTTCTTTTTTACACCTTTGGTCACACATCACAGTACAAAAAATGAACAATTAATTTTTATCGACATGTAGCACCTCGCCTGGCGTGGACAAAACTCTGAAAATCAGAGTCATGGCTTGCTGTGACATAGGCTGGAAAACGGGGACCTTCCTGCGGCAATATTGTTCACTATTATTAGTCTTACATTTTGTATGTCATTTAATTGTTTCTACCTATTCAGGACTCATGACTATTATTAGTGTTTACAACTTGATTATGTTTTTTTTTGTTTTTATTTGTTCAATATTATTTAAGTACATAGCAATAAAATACATTCCCAAACTGTGGGAAACAGTTTGGCGCAGTAGTTCTAGTGGGCACTAAATTCACACCACAATTTAATTTAACTATATTACTACAAATTCAAAATATTTAACTGTATAATTTGGGCCAGCAGAAAAAACGGTATATTATCTATCTGTCTATCTATCTAATGGATAAGAAATCGCCTTCCATACAGGGGTCGGGGTTCAAATCCGTGCATGCACCTCTGATTTTACAAACTCTATGGTCTATATTTTACCATTAAACTCAATGGTTTGAGAGAAAACATCGTGAGAAACCGGCACGCTCAGATTAGTTTATCAAAAATGTGAAAAACTACAATATTGAGACAATGATCGGAACGTCTAACCGTATCAGTGGTCTGGATCCCCAGTATAAGGGGTGCGAAGGTCAGACGGCTGTCGCCTCCATGGTAATAATAATCACCTGACTTCCCGATCCCTGGATCATGGTCCAAGGGTGCCGAAACTCTGGGAGTGCTCTGAGGAACTGTTTGATCTACTCCCTGCAGCTGAATTTCTACATCGAACCACAGGTAAGCGATTGTCATTCCATCCCCATCATCTCAATGGATGGCGGTCTAATATTGTGCGTTTTTCGCGGAACTTGGGAGAGCCACGCTTAGGCATGAAAGGGCCGGCTCGACCGGAGTGATACCACTGCCTCATAGAAGACCGGCATGAAGCAGCGCCTGCGCTATTTTTCGCCGTTTCAGTGAGGTTACCGGAGGCCCAATGGGGGGGAAGGGGAACAGGTTGGCAGCGCACTGGTGTCCATGGGCGGCGGAATTGCTTACCATCAGGTGACTTGCTTGCTCGTTTGTCGCCACCTCTCATATATAAAAAAAAACATTCTACCACGTATCTCAGTCCTGTGGAATGGTTTGCCTGCAGGAGTATTTCCGGACGGCTACGACTTAGGGACCTTCAAGAGAACTACTCCGTTTTAAAAAAAATCAAATTCAAAGAGCATACTCCTTTTTAAAAAGGCTGGCAGCACATTAACTATCTCTCTGATATCGCGTATGTCAATGGGCGGCGAAGATTACTTTCCATCAGGTGACTTGCTTGCTCGTTTGTCGCATCTAGCATAAAAAACGCAACTGGGAATTACACGCAAAGGTGAGGAGTAAGAGCAGATACTATAACCGTTATACAGGAAAACAATCATGAGAGACAATCCATTGACTGACCGGATGGCGCAATGGACAACATTTCATATTTTTAACATGTCCATATTGTTTTTTTATATGAAAATAGACATAAAATTAACAGACCCATATTTTTTCTTTTTTCAAAATTTGTCCATTTTCATGCATAAAATAATTATTGAAATTCTTTATATTCTAAATAGACGTAAGCGCCAAATGACGTCATCGGACGGCTGAATCAGAGATATTCCTTTGCTTATCATTGTTTTAATAAAAAAAAGGTACTACTGTCAAAGGTAAATAATACTAGTGTCAACATTGTCAACGTCATTCATTCATTCAACGTTGACAAGTTGTCTTTTTTTTTGACATTTGCATGTCATGGGTTTGGCATTTCGTAATTTAAAACTATAATGTGCTAAGCAAAGAAATATTTTACATTCTGCCGTCCGATGACGTCATCTTACGTTTTTTAGTTTTTAATTTTTTTCTCAGTAAATAAGCAATATAAAAAATTAATAAATATATATTCGAGCAGCGGAAAAGTAAATAAAGAATTGGTATTTTTGTTTCAGAGCTTAACAATTTGAAATGTTGTCCATTGGTAGTGACCCTGGCCTCTTACGCCAAAGGTCGTGGTTCGATCCCCACCCTGGACAACATTCGTGCGATGAACTCTAGTGTTTGTTTAGTGTCTGGGTGTATTTAAGTATATATTTGTGTTCCTCTGTTGTCTGATATCTGTAACACAAGTGCTTAAGCTACTTAGTACGGAATCAGGTCGACGTATGAGATGTTGTGAGAATTAATATTATTATTATTGCTCTTAAAGGTAGCATTTTCACTGCCACAGTTGAACCTGCTCTAAATTTGTTCGAGCAGGGAACTTTTTAACGAGCCAGTTTGCGAGTGATAACTAGCTCCAGAGTAATTAATCCTATTTCACCTGGAAACTGAATTACGGAACGAGCTGCTAACTGAGGGATCGGGTCTATTTCTCTGTGCAAGTTAGGGTCCCTCGGCCAGTCACTTTGTTTTAACAGGCGTTTTTAGGGTTAATTAGTGTGATGTTTAGGCAAAAAGTTTTCTGGTGCTTTGTGGGTCATGCCTCAAAGTCTTGTTATTTATTGGCTGATAGATCTCAAACTGTAAAAAAAAACTTAATAATTTTCTAATGTTATTAACATCTTGTTTTAATTGTATTCGTGTTTGTGGTCAATAAATGTTTTACTTACTTACTAATGAAAATAATTATGTTTCAAAAATATTAAGTTAGTGTAAAACACTCTGCAAAGCGAGAACGATGTTATGGAGATGGTTGATTTGCAAGTGGTGTTTACTAAAAAATATCTATTAAAAAAAATATAATGAAAAACGTTACTCATATTATTATGTCCAATAAACCACACCGGTTCCAAATTTCACCATTCGTCAAAACATCATTTTGCAATTATAAAAGAAAGATCTTTGTTATATTTTACACTACACTGTCCTACTTTACAAAAAGATAGTTACTAACAGTTAAAGAATTATTCATATTGACCACAGTCCTAAAACAGCATGCCTTGAATGCATAAAAAAGGGGGGCCGATAAAAGCAACTTTATCGGCCCACGAACTTTATGGCTCTCCCACGGGAGAGCCACGCTTTGGCACGAATGCGCTCGACAAGAGTGATTCGACGGCCTTATAGAAAACCGGCGTGATGCAGCATCTCTGCGCTATATTTCACTGCGTGAGTGAGGCTACCGGTGGCACAATTCGGGGCAAAGGGGATTTTAAAGGATGGCTGCGCACTTATGACTCTACTAGAGTTTCGAGTGTCCATGAGTGGCGGAAACCATGAGGTGATCCATCTGCTCGTCTGCCACCTATCATAAAAGACCGCCTAAATTGTAGATTGTATCTATGTATACCTAGCTTTTAAGTTTTGTATGTTGTGCAATAAATAGTATCTATCTATAAAAAATGCACCCAAGTAAGGGTAATCAACAAAAACATAATCCTAATGAAAAAAAAATACGATTTTTTTTCTTTTGTTTGATACGGTTTACATACATACGTACGAACATACGTGAGTGGTTGGAAATAGTGAAGCCATTTGTTCTCTCTCTTACTGAAAAACTTGGGAAAATATACAGGAAAATACTTAGTTCGGACTAACCAGATTCAGTCGTTCGGTCTTTGGGTTCTGAGATTTTAGATCTACCTATAATATCCATATATAATATCTATATATTTAATTATTAGATATTATATATAGATATATTATCTATGGATTCGTCGATCGACCTCTTTCTGGAAGTTGGCCTTACCAAGCTGGACTTTTTGTCCGAGGTAGATGTACTCATCTACAACTTCCAGTGTAGAGCTTCCAACCTTTACTAGAGTGGGTACGACATGGGAGTTCGACATAATTTTCGTCTTGTCCATGTTCATTTTCAGACCCACTTGTTGGGAGACTCTATTGAGGTCGTCGAGCATTTTGCCTAAGTCTTCCAAGGTCTCAGCCATGACTACGATATCATCAGCGAATCGAAGGTGCGTCATGTACTCGCCATTTATATTGATGCCAAGTCCAACTCGGCTGGGCAGCGTTCGGGAAGCTACGCAGCATATTTTCGGCAGATCTACCGCAGTGTCTCAAGACGAAAGTCTTTAATGCGTGTGTGTTGCCAGTGATGACATACGGAACCGAAACGTGGCCGCTTACAATGTGCCGATTAAGGAGGCTCAAAGTCACCCAGAGAGCAATGGAGAGGGCTATGCTCGGGGTCTCCCTGCGTGATCGTATCAGAAATGATGAGATCCGCAGGAGAACTAAGGTCACAGACGTAGCCCAAAGGATTGCATGCCTTAAGTGGCAATGGGCAGGGCACATAGCGAGGAGAACAGACGGCCGTTGGGGCGGAAAGGTCCTCGAGTGGAGGCCACGTACAGGAACTCGCAGCCGTGGCAGGCCTCCTACAAGATGGACCGACGATCTGGTGAAGATCGCGGGAATCCATTGGATGCGGGAGGCACAGGACCGATCTGTGTGGAGAACATTGGGGGAGGCCTATGTCCAGCAGTGGACGTCCATTGGCTGAAATGATGATATTATCTATATATAATATCTTATAATAAAATCTAATTATAATATCCTCGAACCGATTACGCTTATGCCGTCAGAAGTTGCTGTTTTGGCGGTAATTCAAACGAGTACAAAAGCAGACCAAAAATATAAGTATTAAATAAATAGTATCAGTGCTTTCCGAGAGACCTTGGAAAATTAGCTTACAACAAGCAATTAATTGGTGTCGCAACGTATTTCCCATACAAACGTAGGTACTTAATACCAAAAAAAAAAATTGCTATTTGAGGATATTTCGACATTTCATTGCTGTTACTCGGATTAAGAAAGTATTTATCTACGTCTCAGTTAACACCTGCTCTTAAAAATATTTACTTTTAAATTTACTTGTAAATATATGCGATTACATTTCGTAAATTTTTCGACGTTAACGACCTATTTTTTGCATATTTGTTTTACATTTAAAACTCAATTATTCATTATGCAAATTTAACAGCGACACAGCTTGTATTATCTAATCACACCATGTTTTAAAGAAAATTAAAATATAATCAAGTTTCATTCATTATTTTTGGTATTCGGAAATGCTAAATTAAATTTCTTACAAATTTCAAACAGCTGTTTTTACTCGCACTCGGCCACTCGAGTCTGGGTTGGCGTGACAGAGATAGCGAGATGCCCGAGGAACGGCGAAGTTTACCTCGAATTGAATTTGAGCTGACCTCCGCAGGACCTTTAAGATTGGAGTAGCCGAATCGATTAGAAGATTATTAATGGATTGATTGAAAACGAGTGGCAAACTTTAGCATCACTAACTGGAAGCTTGCGCTCGCGGCTGCTGGCGAAATAAAAGAATGCTTTTAGTGGATAATGGACGGACCGGCATTGTACCCCACTAGAATAGACGGTAAATGTATATCGGTTTTAATGTATGCGGTTGGTTATTGCTCCACCGATTTGCGATCGAATATCACTTAACGCGATTTTACACGTCTTTGTGGTGAATACACGTACATTATAAGTGCTTAGTTTTTATGAAGTTAATATAGATAAGATTAGTCTCTCTAATTGTAGGTGATTTAATACAATTTACGAGTGTAGAAAATATTGCTCCCAATAAATGCGTGCTTTTGACCCTCGTGAGCAAATTTTGGAAAGCCCAAATCTTTCCAATGTATATCCTGTCAACCACTACTTCTATTACCACCAGTAGGGTACCCCGCTCTGTTATTATTTTAGTCCTTTTTAGGGTTCCGTAGCCAAATGGCAAAAAACTGAACCCTTATAGATTCGTCATGTCTGTCCGTCTGTTCTTCCGTCCGTATGTCACAGCCAGTTTTCTCCGAAACTATAATCATCATGCTAGCAGCTTTACCTTAGTCGCCTTTTACGACACCTCGGTAAGAGTGAGGGTGGCCTATTCTACTCTGCCGGGGACCACACGGCTCGGACTGCTGACATAGGTAGCACAAATCCCTAAATTGAAATAGAAAAAAAAGGTTTAGGCGTTGAATGTGTGCTAAGAGAGATCTAAACTAATAATTTCTGTTACAAACAATTACTGTTACTAGCAAGAAAAAAACATTAAACGTATTTACGATCGCATTTAAAAAGATAATAATAGTACTGATGAGTAGAATGGCCGAAGGCAAAGATTACGCAACAAGGTAAAAAACTCCTGCGTGCAGAGCTCTTATTATAAGATATACAAATACTAGATGCTTATAATATCGTAATAGAAGATAAATAATTATTGTACTTAACGTGAAGTATTTAATTCTATATAATATTATGTTAAATACTAATAACTTACAAAGCGAGCTGGTAAATAACAACTAAAAGTCAACTAGTCTGAGGATTTATATTTACTCGACTTCGCTGTCCGTCTGCCTTTCACCAAACTGTATCAAGAACCACGAAAGCAAGACAGTTAAAATTTTCACAAATTATGTAACCATTTCTGTTGCCACTTTAACAATATATACTGAAAAGCAAATAAAATAAATAATAGAAAGGGGCTCCCATAAAAATAAAATTAAAGAAAAAAAACCTTTTTCAAAACAAGCTTTTATTATTTGTTTTGTAAAATGAACTAAAAAGTTAAAAATCAATTAACTCTAAAAAGAAATACAACACTTTGTAACTTGATTGTAACCTTTAACGACAAATAAGCGTATTCGTCTAGGACAAAATAATTCCATATTGTACAAATTTATTTAATTTTAACACTAAAACTTTTCACCATACATAAATATTCAATCTCGTCCCCCCTCTTTATCATAGTCCCCATTTATAAATGAAAGCGTGTTACATTGTGATAGCTTGAGGAAAATGTTGTGTTGTATTAAATGTAACACGCTTTTATTTATAATGGGGACTACGATAAAGAGGGGAGGGCGAGATTTAATAATTATGTATGGTGAAAAGTTTTAGTGTTAAAATTAAATAAATTTGTACAATATGGAATTATTTTGTCCTAGACGAATACGCTTATTTGTCGTTAAAGGTTACAATCAAGTTACAAAAGTGTTATATTTCTTTTTAGAGTTAATTGATTTTTAACTTTTAGTTCATTTTACAAAACAAATAATAAAAGCTTGTTTTGAAAAAGGTTTTTTTTCTTTAATTTTATTTTTAACTTTTTAGTACCTCTATTTTTAATTCGAGATTTACTACGACGTAGTTCGCAGCGCGTAGCAGCGTTATTCCGTTATGAAGTCCGTAGTTCGTTCACATGATATGTAATATGTACTGATTTAAATATCGATAATGTAGAAATTATGTAATCATTTGTTAGTTATTTGTAACGTTTCTCATTCTATCCATTTCTTTTAATGCATCAACATTACAAGGTTTCTTCGACGTCAACTTGAAGCAGTCAAGTTCTTCGCTTTGAAGACTTGCTAAAGACCTAACTCGGCTTAAGCTACATAAGCTTGACCAGCAGCGAACAATTTGGAGCCTAGATAAATAAGAGCATGATCTACAGTAGTTCCCTGCATTTTATGCACAGTTGAAGCCCAATACAGAATGCTCCGATTGTCTTAATCGGGAGCATTCTTCTTTCAGCTGTGCCGTGATTAAATTTAGAAGGAAATTGAACTGATTTAGGGTGTATTATTGTGAATGCCATCGTTACCAAAGTCTACGCGAACCGATGGTACATCGCTATCGTATAGTTGAGCACGTCTAGTAATACGGCCATATGATTTCAGTGATGTGACCTATTGCTCCATTCACAAGTCCCTTAGCAACGTCAACGTTAGGCCTCAACATAACTTTAGCACCAACAAATATTTCTAGTTCTTTTGGAAGATGTTTATACACCCTCATACCATTCAGCCCTCGGCACGTGCTCACCTTGGCATTAGGTCATCCATCCAATCAATCATTATAATTAATATGGGACGAAAGCAAGAGACTCGTCAAGACGAATCAAACGAGGCCAAAACTCGATGGGGTTGCGTCGTTTAATTACGGAGTTCCTATGGCCACCTTCCGGCTCCAACATCAGACCCTGGTTACCATATAGTATCAAAGTACTCAACGGAGTTCCTATGGCCACCTTCCAACTCCAACATCAGACCCTGGTTACCATATAGTATCAAAGTACTCGTCAAAACTTTTTTTTTTTCCCGGTGGAAAATGCCGCCTTAAGCACACCCGACCGCTGGGAGACGGCCGGGTAGTGTGGGGCTCTTCCTTGGGGTGCTCCCAGGGGCCTACCCACTAAAAACCACCGGGGCATTTCCAGCTACGTCCGTGTGGGGTGGGCTACGGTGACAGGTACGAAACCAAGTCCGCGGCCCACCCTCGAAAGACGAGAGGCTCGCCAGCACGGCCTCTTCAAAAACGGGCCTCGCCGGAAAACGAAGCCTAGGGCCACTCCCTTGGCCCACCATTCCACCCTCTCCGGATTCGTCCACGTTGCTGGATTGCAACGCAGACGCTCCGGAAGGGACGACTGCAGACCCAACCCATACCCTGCTGGCTGCAGGACAGAGAGAGGAGAGAGCACCCACAGACTTTCAGCTATACCCGAAAACCCTCCCGTTCGAGCATCCCCGCTGGGTTGCGGAGACAATCGAGGGGACGGGAAAAGCGGGGGTGGCGAGTCGTAGCTGCATCCCACTGGCTGCGGAACTCAACACAGACCCACCAACAAAGGAAGGAGGAATTCCACTACCGTGGAACTCTCCAACACTCAAACGCGCCAGAAGGCGCGACAATTCAAGGCCCGAGAACAAAATGGCCCCCATACGGCACCATCACACCAGGAACACCGGCCCACCGCACGCCAAAGCGCCCGACAGTGGGTGCCACCACACCCCAACGCCAACCCACGGCAGAAGGGGGGGCTGGATAAAGAAGGCAGCCTCCGTGCCCGGCCCTATTGTGCTCCGGTCCGTAAAGAGAGGCCGGTCCTCTAGGCCCTCAGCGGACAATGAAAGCCCCCGAGTGGTGTGCGCTGCGCGCGATCCACTGCGTCGGGGCTGGTCCGCCGGAAATTCTGTGCCGGCCGTCGGGTAGCAATCCACGAATGAATTACTACCCGCCATTGCCTGGGGAAAACCGTGCCCCACGGTAACCGTTTCTGCCTAATACCAGCCGAAGCTGGAATCAGGACAGAACTGATTACCAGCGGGGCCGCTCTAGGAGGTAGATACACCTGAGTCCCCACTCGTCAAGACTAATCCAATGAGCTCAAACTCGATAGGGTTGCATCGTTTAATTACGGAGTTCCTATGGCCACCTTCCGGCTCCATCATCAGACCCTGGTTACCATATAGTATCAAAGTACTCGTCAAGACTGATCCAATGAGCTCAAACTCGATAGGGATCCATCGTTTAATTACGGAGTTCCTATGGCCACCTTCCGGCTCCATCATCAGACCCTGGTTACCATATAGTATCAAAGTACTCGTCAAGACTAATCCAATGAGCTCAAACTCGATAGGGTTGCATCGTTTAATTACGGAGTTCCTATGGCCACCTTCCGGCTCCATCATCAGACCCTGGTTACCATATAGTATCAAAGTACTCGTCAAGACTAATCCAATGAGCTCAAACTCGATAGGGTTGCATCGTTTAATTACGGAGTTCCTATGGCCACCTTCCGGCTCCATCATCAGACCCTGGCTACCATATAGTATCAAAGTACTCGTCAAGACCAATCCAATGAGTTCAAACTCGATAGGGTTGCATCGTTTAATTACGGCGTTCCTATGGCCACCTTCCGGCTCCATCATCAGACCCTGGTTACCATATAGTATCAAAGTACTTGTCAAGACGAATCTAATGAGCTCAAACTCGATAGGGTTGCATCATTTAATTACGGAGTTCCTATGGCCACCTTCCAGCTCCATCATCAGATCGGCTCTATGTCACAATAACATTGCATTGTCATCCGATTTATACATGCATTCTAAATTTCAGCTCAATCGGAAACCGGGAAGTGGATCAAATTTAAGTTGCAAGATTTGATTACAGAACGACAGACAACGGGACAGGTGAAACTAAATAAAAGCTTGTAAAAACCAGCATTTTTTTGCAAAATTTGGTAGAAATCTGTAAATAGTTAACAGGTAAGCACCCCAGTTTTTTTATGAGACGGAGGCTGATGAGCAGATGGCTCACCTTATCGCCGACCATGGACATTTGCAACACATGATAGTGTTTTGATTTTTATAAATGCTTCATAAACACTGTAATTGATATTAGTACTTGACTCTAGAGTTTCGTGTTTCCCGCATGGTTTTGAGCTACGCGTTTCTTCCACGGTCTTGAGTGTCGCGATTAACTTCGCTATAAGTCGGTTCTATTGTCTTCGCTTCTGCTGTGATTGTCCGCCGCCTGGTTTATTTCCAGCGGCGACTTTTCCGTTTTTCTTGGAAATAACGCTCTAGTTAGAAGTAGGTTAAGTTAAAAGTTCGAAAATAAGTTAAGTCATAAATATGTCGTCGCTTGGGGATCTAAGCTGAGCAGTGATATGTAGCACATCCTAAACGTGAGCGTGAGTTCATTTACTTACTTATTCATTGTTGCTGTTCCAGTAAAAAATATGAAATTGTATAAAGAACGTGTCATCTCAGACACGTCCCGCGACGATTCGCAGGGTCCTACTGATTTATGATGTGCTAGTTCATAAGTGGGAAATCCTTTATAAGCTATTGATTTTTTTTTAAGGCAATTTTATCGGCAAAGATTGCTGCGAAGATTGATGTAGAATCTTGTATGTAGTCTTCGTAAAGGCGTGACACTCGAGTTTTAACGGTATAAATATTGGTTTTTTGACCTTTGATGGTTTACTTAGTCGAGTAAAAAAATATGGTAAAAATAGTTGGACGTTGTCTGTATGTGAACTAATGCAAAACTGGCCGCTTGTTATCAATGGTACAGGTTTATGACAGGTCAGTAAGAGCAGATACTAGAGCGATGGTAGCTTAATGGATAAGAACTACCCTTCCATACAGGGATCGTAGTTCGAATCCGAGCATGTACCTCTGGATTTTTTTACAAATCCATGTCCATATTTGTACCATTAACTCAATGGTGAGAGAAAACATCGTGAGGAAACCGGCACGTCTCAGATAGTTTATCAAAATTGTGAATACCTACAATATTTGAGACAATGATTCGGAACGTCTAACCGTGATCCAGTTGGTCTGGATCCCCAGTATAAGGGTTGCGAAGGTCAGACGGCTGTCGCTCCATTGTAATAATAATCACCGGACTTCCCGATCCCTGGATCATGGTCCAAGGGTGCCGAAACTCTGGGGAGTGCTCTGAGGAACTGTTTGATCTACTCCCTGCAGCTGAATTTTATACATCGAACCACAGGTAAGCGATTGTCATTCCATCCCCATCATCTCAATGGATGGCGGTCTAATATTGTGCGTTTTTCGCGGAACTTGGGAGAGCCACGCTTAGGCATGAAAGGGCCGGCTCGACCGGAGTGATACCACTGCCTAATAGAAGACCGGCGTGAAGCAGCGCCTGCGCTGTTTTTCGCCCGTGTGAGTGAAGTTACCGGCCCAAATGGGGGGGGGGGGGGGGACGGGGACGGTTGGCAGCGCACTGGTGTTGCGGGTGTCCATGGGCGGCGAAATTACTTACCATCAGGTGATCCGTCTGCTCGTCTGCCACCTCTCATATACTTATAAAAAAAAAACTTTCTACCACGTATCTCAGTCCTGTGGAATGGTTTGCCTGCAGGAGTATTTCCGGACGGCTACGACTTAGGGACCTTCAAGAGCAGAGCGTACTCCTTTTTAAAAAGGCTAGCAGCACATTAACTATCTCTCTGATTTCGCGGATGTTCATGGGCAACGAAGATTACTTTCCATCAGGTGACTTGCTTGCTCGTTTGTCGCATCTAGCATAAAAAAACGCAACTGGGAATTACACGCAAAGGTGAGGAGTAAGAGCAGATACTATAACCGTTATACAGGAAAACAATCATGAGAGACAATCCATTGACTGACCGGATGGCGCAATTGGTAGTGACCCTGCCTCTTACGACAAAGGTCGTGGGTTCGATCCCCACCCTGGACAAACATTCGTGCGATGAACTCTAGTGTTTGTTTAGTGTCTGGGTGTATTTAAGTATATATTTGTGTTCCACTGTTGTCTGATATCTGTAACACAAGTGCTTAAGCTACTTAGTACGGAATCAGGTCAACGTATGAGATGTTGTGAGAATTAATATTATTATTATTGCTCTTAAAGGTAGCATTTTCACTGCCACAGTTGAACCTGCTCTAAATTTGTTCGAGCAGGGAACTTTTTAACGAGCCAGTTTGCGAGTGATAACTAGCTCCAGAGTAATTAATCCTATTTCACCTGGAAACTGAATTACGGAACGAGCTGCTAACTGAGGGATCGGGTCTATTTCTCTGTGCAAGTTAGGGTCCCTCGGCCAGTCACTTTGTTTTAACAGGCGTTTTTAGGGTTAATTAGTGTGATGTTTAGGCAAAAAGTTTTCTGGTGCTTTGTGGGTCATGCCTCGAAGTCTTTTTATTTATTGGCTGATAGATCTCAAACTGTAAAAAAAAAATTAATAATTTTCTAATGTTATTAACTTGTTATTAACATCTTGTTTTAATTGTATTCGTGTTTGTGGTCAATAAATGTTTTACTTACTTACTAATGAAAATAATTATGTTTCAAAAATATTAAGTTAGTGTACAACACTTTGCAAAGCGAGAACGATGTTATGGAGATGGTTGATTTGCAAGTGGTGTTTACTAAAAAATATCTATTAAAAAAAATGTAATGAAAAACGTTACTCATATTATTATGTCCAATAAACCACACCGGTTCCAAATTTTACCATTCGTCAAAACATCATTTTTGCAATTATAAAAGAAAGATCTTTGTTATATTTTACAATACACTGTCCTACTTTACAAAAAGATTCAGGTACTAACAGTTAAAGAATTATTCATATTGACCACAGTCCTAAGACAGCACACCTTGAATGCATATAAAAGGAGGGCCGATAAAGTTGCTTTTCCACGCCCACAAACTTTTCCTTTTCCTGTCATTTTTAAATGTTCCTAGGTTCTTTATTATCCAATATAAATGCCAAGTTATACTTCTACTCCTATCCATATTTTAAACTAAAAATATTGTTCAAATTGCACTCGTAAACATGTTACTTGAAGACAGAGGAATTATTGAAAGTCCTATCTTAAGTTATTTTTATTGATAGTAATTTAATTTTTTTTGGTTTCGTTATACATTTTTTTGTTTAAATAAGGCATTCTTTTTTACTTTTCTGCCTGAAATACGGGTTAAACCTAGTTCAGGTACAAATATAAGAATGTTAATTTAGTATAAATAGAATTTAAATTTTAAATTGAACTTGTAAATTATTTTTTTTTTAAATTTATTAATTATTAATTACGAGTATATTGTGGTAAAACTGTACAATAAACTTTTTTCATTCACTCATTCATTGATCATTCGCACACTGACTGACCGGTGTCATAAAACACAAATTCAGTCAAATAAACACTAATGAAATAAATGGATGTGCGAAAACTTAAACCACATTATTATCAAGCCGTCCCGTTCCAATATGCATTGTTAAAAGAGACAGGCACGAGTTTATTTTCGGAACTTTTCTTAGACCTCGCTTTGAAATTAGATAAAGATAAAGATTTCTTTATTGGCCACAGAATACGAATTTAGACACGAGTGACATAAATATACAAATAGGACCAATTCTGTAGCCAACAAGGCCCAACCTCAGCATTTGCTGCAGTGGCCGAAGCCGCTGCAGCGCTAGTTTTCAGGTGGAGTCTTGGGCAACGTACGTGCACACATACATACAACAGGAAAAAAGAAGAAAGAGAAAAAAAATGAAAAAAATAATAGTCTACAAGTAAATAAATGCGATGATAGCAATGAAAATAAATAGGAATGTGTAGGTATAATAAATACATACTTATACTTATAATACATAGGAAACACCCAGACCAATACAAACAGACATGTTCATGCACTAAATGTTGTACTGTGCGGGGATCGAACCCGCAACCCTTGGACCAAAGGTAGCGTTCGCTACCACTGTTCCAAACGGGTCGTCATAAATAAAATAAAATAATAATAATAAAGATAAACATAAGAGGGAACAACAAATAAGAGGTAAACAGTCAATACACACTGAAAGTTTGTACGATTAATCCGAATGCCGTAAAAAGCGTTGGCACGAATGCGCTCGACAGGAGTGCTTCGACGGCCTTATAGAAAACTGGCGTGGTGCAGCATCTCTGCGCTATATTTCACTGCGTGAGTGAGGCTACCGGTGGCACAATCCGGGGCAAAGGGGAGTTTAAAGGATGGCTGCGCACTTAAGACTCCACTGGAGTTTCGAGTGTCCATGAGTGGCGGCAACCATCAGGTGATCTGCTCGTCTGCCACCTATCATAAAAGACCGCCTAAATTGTAGATTGTATCTATGTATACCTAGCTTTTAAGTTTTGTATGTTGTGCAATAAATAGTATCTATCTATAAAAAATGCACCCAAGTAAGGGTAATCAACAAAAACATAATCCTAATTGAAAAAAAATACGATTTTTTTTTCTTTTATTTGATACGGTTTACATACATACGTACGAACATACGTGAGTGGTTGGAAATAGTGAAGCCATTGTTCTCTCTCTACTGAAAAACTTGGGACAAGGAAAAATATTACAGGAAAATACTTAGTTCGGGCACCTAACCAGATTCGTCGTTCGGTTTTGGGTTCAGAGATTCTTAGATCTACCTAATTAATATCCATATATAATATCTATAATTTACC
>JADPWL010001961.1:0-15654 GCA_019059595.1 Marasmia exigua | reverse complement strand
GTGAAATATGTTTATTATTTATTTATTTATTATTTATTCACTTCACTTTTATTACCGCACTGTAAGGTATCCAGTTTAGAACTTATTACACTTTATTATAAATCGCGATCTAAACTTATTACAATACTAACGCTCATGACATCCCGTTCCAACACGCAATGTTAAAAGGGGCTGGCACGATGTTTTTTACGGGACTATCCTAAGTTCGCGTTTTGAAATAAGGGGGATAAAGTTAAGCAGGCGGCTCGAGGTAGTGATGTATAAGGCTCGAGGCTTCCTATCCTAGTCCCTTTACGTTCACAGGGCTCGCCTCGTTTGTATGAAACTTGAGGTCTTTCGCAGAGCTCAAGTTTTTTTGAGAGCTCGAGTCTTTAAGAAAGCTAGAGCCTTTGTGAAAGCTCGAGCCTTCGTCCGCGTGGAATATGAAACTTTATCCCCTAATTTCAATCTCTTATGGGTTAAATTCTCAAAAATCTCTGAAACCGTCATTTATTTATTTGACGATAGAAATACTCCTATGAAGTTTCAACTAAATTATTCGAACGAATCTTCTAGCTTCATACAACATTTTGCATCCCCGCTTCGCTCCCTAAGGGAATGAATTTTGAAAAACCCTTTCATAGTGGACCCCTCGACCACATTGGAGCCAACTGCCAAATTTCAGTTCCATTCTAATGTCCATTTCGTTATATATATATTTTTTTTGTGTATGTTTGGCGCTGAATAAATTATTTTATTCTTATTCTTAAATTTGGAATCTCTAGACCCAACAATTTGGCTAGGCTGTGCGTCAATCAGTCAGGACTTTAAATTTTATACATAGATAATTTAGCTTTATGTATTACTTAGTTACGAAGTTTATTAACGTTCATAAACAAAAACTTGAAGGCTTGCGTTCATTTTAAGACTTGAGCTCTTTTGAAGGCTCGAGTTCTTTTAAAGCCTCGAGCCATGGCTCAGACACCTCGCAGCTCGGCTAAGCTCGGGTACCGAGCCTACTGAGTTCACTGAACCTTGCCATTCCACCTCGAGGCTTCAAAAATAGAACTCGACGCCTGGAATTTTGTACATTACTAGTACGAGGCTTTTATTTTGGTAGCACGCTTTGCTAGCGCGATGTAATTGTGCATAGTGACATCTACCAAAACAAAGCCGAACCGCCTGCTTGATTGCTTTGTAAAATTTGTGTTAAAGCGATGTCTGAGTCGAAGGACATGAGAAAGAAAAAAGGCTCTAACTAAAAGGCACTAGTAGCTTATAATGTAAGCGTGGACCCCACTTAAAGGATTTCGTAAAGTGGGGTCCAGGTACTTCTTAGAGTTCCATAGCAGGTCCGATGGCTGACTTGTTGGCGCACTTTAAAGCGACGGCTTTTTTGTGACAGGTGGCAGACGAGCTACTCTAATATTAGTGACCATGAAAGTTTAAACCATGGGCCCCATGACAAATTTTGCTACAGGCCCCGCGTTGACCATATCAATCAAGCCACTGAACCATATTTAATGGTCAGTACTAAAAGTTTCGCAATGTGTCATTTAGTTTTTGCTAACACTAGAAAGCGTTGGCAATTGTACAAATATTCGATGGTAGGTATACCTGGTGAAAAGATAATTTATTATGCTTAGAGTTTGGCCGGTTCCACTGTCATTAAATTCTGATCATCAATCAGTTATTATTGTTATAACTTTGTTGGCTTGACGCCTTGTCAAAAAGATTAGAAACTGTGCGATAGCGACATTTTCACTAAAACAATATTGAGGTAGACAGGTTGGATTAACGCCCCATTGGTCTGTATTGGTTTAAGTACAGAGCCGTGATCTCGAGGTTCTGTGTTCGATTGCCGGAGCGAGCGAAGATATGCTTCGATTTTCCGAAGAAATTATCCGAGGCGTCGGATTTCCTTACGATGTTTTACCTCACTGCCGAGCTAATGGTAGAAATATACACATAGGTTTGAAAAAATCTGAGGTGCGTGCTCTGATTAGAACCCTCTGTACGGAAGGCGCGTTCTTATCCACTCAGTTACTATCACTTTTCATAGGGGCACCCATTTCCTGAATCCCAAAAATCCATTGACACATAAATAAAGCGCTTTTTTTATGAGAATGGGAGGTAAACGAGCAAGCGAGTCACCTGATGGTAAGTGACCACCGCCGCCCATGGACATCAGCCACACCAGAGGACTGGAGATGCGTTGCCGGCCTTTTAGGAATTAATAGGCTCGTTTCTCGATCTCAATGTCGTACCGGTTAGGAAATACCGCTGCGGAGAGTTGATTCCACAATGAGGAGGTGCGTGGTTTAAAAATGACGTGTAAAGCGCACGTTGTAAAACCACCTACCCGATGGTCCGACGATATTGTAACAGCGGTGGGGAAACAATGGATTAGGCTGGCAGGGGACAGAAGGGAGTGGTGTGAAGAGGCCTATACTCAGCAGTGGGTGGATTTGGGCTGACATAGAAAGAAAGAAACATTTTATTGACCATCACAATAAATAATTTAACAATGAACATTCATTAGACAACATAGGTACCATTGACACATTAAAACTACAGACAAAGGTGTGAGAAGGAGAACAGACGATAGGTAGGTAAATACACAGTTATATAATGAAAATATTCTAAATAAGTAGGCGTGTGTGAAGTGTGAGATCAATCAGGTCCTGGCCTCAGCATGGTGCTGCCGCGATCCGACAGAAATGCCGCGGCAGCGCTGGTATTCTGGCAGGACCTGTTGTGAGTTACGACCGTGTTAATGAATAACCATAAATAAATAAATACTAATGTACATAAATAAATGATAATGTGAGATAGAATTACTAGATAGAACGGAAGAAGATAGAATTATAACTAACTTATTTATAAAAGCGACAGTGGCGCCATCGATGGTTTAATATCATCGTCAATGTTGACACGTTGACGAAATGATAAAAAAAAAACAATAAGAGAAAAAAAAATTGACAGTTTGATCCAATCTGTGGTTTTATTTGACATTGGGTGAAGTGCAAAAAACTGCTCTGCAAATTACAATGAATTGCAACCATATAGTCATCTGTGATTATGATATGATATGATGAAGCGCACGGTAGTGGACCTCCACCCATCCAGATGGTACGGGTGGAATCCTAGTTTAAGGCGTACAATTCAGCAGCGGGTATTAACTCAAACAACTCCTTGGAACAATCACCATGGTAAAAGCGGTAAAAGACACATAAAGGTGCGACTTCCTTCCACAGGGCCAGAGAGTTTAAGCGATGATTCCATTTCCGGTGTTTGAAAATCCAACACATGGGAACAGCACTCAGCGTCTTTCGTGTCGTATAAACTGACGGGTTGACTGTTAAAGTAGTAAAGTAAATACCAGCCGTCCGTGGTATATTAGATTTTGTACGGAATCTATTCCTAGGGTCAGTCGCGTGGTGGGTGTGGCAAGCTATCGATTTTTCGGTCAATATTGGGTTCGGCTGGTCGGCTTTTTTATGTCAGGTGGCAGACGAACAGACGGATCACCTGATGGTAAGCGATTGCCGCCGCCCATGGACATCCGCGACACCAGTTGAGTCACAAGTGCGCTGCCAACCTTCCCTGCTTGCTTCAACCTTGCTTGACTTCGACTGTTTACTACGTACTTAGTCAACATATCACTTTTTTTTTTCGCTTATTTTATTGATCGAACCTATTAAAAGGACAGCCACTTATCGCATTATTTTTCTGACTGAGTTGTCCCGCTTAATAACGCCTAAAATCTAAAAACATGATAACGGCAGCAGTCAAGAAGTGGATTGTCACAAATAAAATAAGAAGAAGACATAGTAGCAGTGGTACTAGGGACAAAAAAATAAATAAAAATAAAAAAAATCCGTCAAATCCGTCTTCGCAAGACGGACAAATAAACAGACACAAACACACATTCTGATTTACAATGTTAGTAATGGATACATCTGCCTGTACTATTTACCACATTAGACCTTCCCTTGAATGCCAATTTCCGTAGGCAAGAAACATATGCTTCCATAACAGATTAATTTCCAAAACCGCTAAATAAACCATTAAGGATCGGAAGTATTCTACTAGTGCGATTGTGGCAACCCAGATTACGTAGAAGCCCACGCAATGTGCACACATCAGTGCTGCCAACACTATATCACGAATTATAGGTGCCATTGTGAAAAAGTGGTAAATTGTTAGGAATTATCAAAAATAGTGCTGGCCTGGCTAAAAAAAATACTATGACCATTTATGTTGACCGACACCAACATAAATGGTCAGAGTTTCAATGTTTTTTTCTTCAATTTTTTTTTATAAAATCAACAGCATTTCATTAAGGTGACTGGTAGGGCACACTAGCGACGCCAATCGATGTTAATTTTTAGCTACTCAACCGGATATATTGTAAACAACAGTGTTGCCAGTGGCCGATAGTCAAAAGTTACACGAGACAGATCAAAAAGTAACATTTTGTCAGAAAAAGTAACATTGCCCTTTTTTTTGGAAACTGGCAAAATACGTTATAATGGCATTTAATTTAAATGATTAAAATAAAATACGTTCCTTGACTCTTTTATTAAAAGTAAAAAAACACGTAAGCGGGATAAATGTCCCTCTTCGTCCTTCAAAAGAATTATCGCAAACATAGATCAAACTGATAGCTGCAAACCGTATTTTGAACAGTACCAAATTCTTACACTCCCATCCTTACTAATATTATAAATGCGAAAGTAACTCTGTCTGTCTGTCTGTCTGTCTGTCTGTCTGTCTGTCTGTTACTCTTTCACGCCAAAACTACTCAACGGATTTAAATGAAATTTGGTATAGATAATCTAGACCCTGAGAAATAACATAGGCTACTTTTTATTGCGAAAAGGGGGTTGTAAGGGGTTGAAAGGGGGGTAAAAAGTTACTTTTCCACGCGGACGAAGTCGCGGGCGGCCGCTAGTGTATTTATATTTTAGAAACATGTAAATTTGTTCGTAAACACCCAATTTTTTATACCAAACGTAAAGACAACGCCGCCCCTTATCAATGGACAACATTTCAAAATTGCTAAGCTCTGAAACAAAAAATACCAATTCTTTGTTTACTTTTCCGCTGCTTGAATATATATTTATTCATTTTTTATATTGCTTATTTACTGAGAAAAAAATTAAAAACTAAAAACCGTAAGATGACGTCATCGGACGGCAGAATGTAAAATATTTCTTTGCTTAGCACATTATAGTTTTAAATTTACGAAATGCCAAACCCATGACATGTAACTGTAAAAAAAAAGACAACTTGTCAACGTTGAATGTATGAATGACGTTGACAATGTTGACACTAGTATTATTTACCTTTGACAGTAGTACCTTTTTTTTATCAAAACAATAATAAGCAAAGGAATATCGCTGTATTCAGCCGTCCGATGACGTCATTTGGCGCTTACGTCTATTTAGAATAAAAAGAATTTCAATAATTATTTTATGCATGAAAATGGACCAATTTTGAAAAAAGAAAAAATATGGGTCTGACCTGTTCATTTTATGTCTATTTTCATATAAAAAAACAATATGGACATGTTAAAAATATGAAATGTTGCCCATTCAGATATAATAATAAACTTAACCTACCGAACTCTTGAATGACCTTACACTCAAACAGCCCCTACGTATTGTCTATAAAAATATTTAATAAGGTACCCGAATTAATCAAACAACAAATAAATGAATATCTCAATGATAAAAATACATAGAGAATAACACACTTAAACACATATATTTAAAGTAAAATACTAATAATACATAAATAATATATATAGAATTGCATACTTCATTTTATATTTCACTATAGTTATATAAAGGTATATTATTTACAGTTAATCCTAACTTAGTAATGATGAGCGTCCTCTCCCATATTGCAGTGCCCTCCTGAGTCTATCTATAGTGATACCTACATTTATTATGAACCAACTAATTATGTAACCTATAGATGCAATAAAGATATTGAGTACTGAGTATTGAAAAGATTGAAAAATATACACGAGTGAATGAATAACTAAATTTGACAAACAATCGTATTGGTTGGTCAGTCCACCAGGATTTTGTTCGAAATTCTCAAAAGTAACATAAAAGTAACATTGAGTGTGGTGTAACATGGAAGTAACATTGGAAGGCCAAAAGTAACGTAAAATGTTACAAAAGTAACATTCTGGCAACGCTGGTAAACAATTTCGTGGTTACAACCTCTCGGCAAACACTTACACTATTTATTAAATAACCAATGCACAAATGCGGAGCCAACATTTGTACGCGAAATATTGATTCACGCTAAAAGTGACCGCTTTTGGCGGTAATCAATTTTTCGCGTAGAAAAACGGACCCAACATTTGTGCATGGTTAGTTAATAAATAAAAGGTTTGCCGAGAGGAGAGGTTGTAACCCTGAAAGTGTTTAAAATAGATCCGGTTTAGTAGCTAACAATTAAAAACAAATGGTGTCGCTAGTTAGAGCTACCCGTCCCTTAACAATATTTTTACATAATTATAATAATAAATAAACATTGTAAAATCATGAGTACTGAGTACAAAAAGCCATTATAAATAAATTGGATAGTGACAGTGTTGTAGGTATATTGGCCATTTTTTTCAACAATTGTACCAGGTCCTCGAGCCTCCATACAATTTCGCACTACAGCTATTATTCTGTGCTACAGCTTTGGGCGTTATTCTTAGGAAAATAGTGCTAGATTTAGCACTGAGTGCGTTGGACGGGCAGCACTGACTATCTGTTTGGCAGCCCTGCGGTCTCTGGACTGCATCAAACAAATATCGGAGATTACCGTGACGCAACAAGAGGTATTGGGAGAGGACGGCGGCATAGTGTAGGGAATACCAGTGAAGTAAGTCACTAAATACAGTCGCGAGCTAACAAATCGACTCATGACCTAATTTTCATACAAAGTTTCACACAAACTTCAGTGGTCTATAAATATGAAAGTGTCAGTGCTTTAGTGATAATTTTATTGTAAATCGATTTAGTGTTCAAATTTCAATTAATTATCTTAATAGATTAAAGAAACGTGCCAAAAAAAAGGAAATTATGGTTGATTTTCGCATCCCAAAATGTTGCATGGAGGAAGACAAACAACTTGCTCAAGCCAAATGATATAAAATAATAGATATATAAATATTTTTGGGTGCACAAATATGAATACAGGAATAAGTGATAAACTAGGCGGTATTGTCTTATTATCATGATGGGATGATAGGCATTTTTGGACAGCGATTGTTATTTTTTTTATTTTGGTATTTGAAGCGTGGCGCTCGCACGGTAAAAATGATTGATTTCTTACTGTGACCGCCCACACTGTGGCACCGGATTTGCTTCGGTATGCATTTGTGGCCATAAGCTCATCTGAGATAAACTGATTCCCGGGTGGGTATGGCAGCATTCCGATGTTCGGTGATTATACCCGGATTGGCCTAGGATTCCTATATAGGTATTTGAGTATGATTCTCAGATTTGGGTTGAACTATTCCGATCTGGCGCTGCTAGGACAACAAGCAGAGGAATTACAAAAAATGGCAGAGGTGTTAGAGAGCGCTGCAGGGAATATCGGCCTCAAGATAAAAAGGCGTTAACAAATTTCGGCACCTCGGATGTTCAGTGACAGATACCAGCGAGAGGAAGACATAGGTGTCTGCATCCAAAACGCTCGTGTTCAAGTTCAGAAAAACCAAGATTCGTGTCTACCAAACTGTTATTAGACTGATCTTGACGTGCACGGCTGTGAAACTTGGACACTGACACTCAAGGGGGAGGAGAAGTTGCATGTGGCTGAACCAAATATAATGGGCGATACGAAGTCAGCGAGACTGCGCTGGCTCGGCCACGTGGTGAGAATGGAGTCTGATCGAGCTGCGAAGAGAGCATACCAGGGTCGACGAACTGGCAAGCGCTCGGTAGGACGCCCAAGGTATTGCTGGATAGACCAGGTCGCAAAAGATCTTGCCCACCTACAACGGTCGAACTGGCGACAGGTGGCCGAAAACAGAATGGAATGGCGAAATCTCGTGTCGGAGGCCAAGATCCACTTCGGGTCGCTGAGCCAGCGTAGTAAGTGAGTATTCCTTAAAAATATGTAGGTAGGTAAAACCGGCGTGAAGCAGCACTGTGCTGTGTTTGTTTTCTTACAGAGGAAAGACGCAGTGGAAGTGCCGGAATAATAGCCGCTGTTAAAGTACCTATCCTAATAGTTAAGTAAATCATCATCATCATCAGCCCATTTAAGTCCCCACTGCTGGGGCACGGGCCTCCCTCAATCACATGAGAGGTGATTGCCATACTCACCACGCTTGGCAGACGGGTTGGCGAGGAAGAGGGCGAGGGAGTTAAGTAAATAACACACTTAAAAATTTCATCTCGTGCATAAAAATATCAACTATCCAATAGTCGGTTATATTTTCATAGGTATTAGAAGTATACAGGTTATCTTGGTGATTTCACATAGTCAGTTAAACATGACATAAAAAACAAAGCTCATACAAGTACATTGTTTATTTATTTATTTAGAAAATCAACAGCGTTTACAGGTAGTTAAACAGTTTAGTATTTATACAATAGTAAAGCCAATAATAGATTTTCCTTAACTTACTTATAGTGCCAACTTAATTTATAAGTGTTTACAATGCAATCGCTTAGAAATATTATGGTGTCTAAAAACAAGAAAAAAGAGAATGTATGATTGAACAGTTACTTAAGATAAATGTTGCAATTATAATATATTTTTAGAAGAAGTCCAAAGTTTGTTTAAGAAAGTTATAACTTGATTTTATTACAAGAAAGGTTAATGCTGAATGCTCATGAATAAAATGATGCCGTTTTATCTTGTGCTAGATATTAGTGAATGGTATTTAATAACTATCATCTATCTGTCAACTATGTATTTTATTATGTTGCTTTTAAATTGGTTTCTGCTCAATAGAAATGGATCGATATGACTAAACATTTTGTTATAGGTGTGAACGATTCGCCAAAGTGTTGAGTTACCCAGGTAGTTAGTCTGGTGAGATGGCATGCACAGTAACTTTGTGTTTCGTGTTCGATACTTTGGTGTTCTGTATGCGATTTTTGAGATCAGCTCAGGACAGTCCACTTTGCTCCGCAGAATATCGAATAAAAAACACATGTCTGATATGATACGCCGCTGATCTAACGTAAGTAATCCGTAATGTGCACAAGCCTCCTCATATGATACAAAGTTACAACGGTTTCTGAAATTAAGATGATTAATAAATTTTTTTTTGGATGCGCTCCAAGTTGTCCCTGTATGTGATATAATTCGGTGACCATATAGGGCTCGCGTATTCCAGGATGGCTCTGACGTAGGCGAAGTAAACAATTTTGACAGCAATTTGTTAATCATCATCATCATTTCAGCCCACATCCACCCACTCCTGAGTATAGGCCTCTTCTTTATCCCGCCATTCCCTTCGGTCCCTTGCCAGCCTTATCCATTGTTTCCCCACTGCCGTCACAATATCGTCAGACCATCGTGCAGGTGGTCTACCCACAGGATGTCGCCCCATTCTTGGCTGCCATTCGGTAAGCTTTATAGTCCACCTATCATCTTTACGCCTTGCCAGGTGTCCTGCCCATCTCCACTTTAGCTCACTCACTCGCGTGCCAACGTCTACTACCCTGGTTCTCTTTCGAATTTTATCGTTGGGTACGCGGTCTCGTAAAGAAAGACCGAGCATGGAACGCTCCATAGCACGTTGCGCCACCTTTAACTTGTAGTTGTATAGTTTCTTTAGTCAGCGTCCATGTCTCGGCCCCTTATGTGAGCCTTGGGAGGACACATTGGTTAAATATCTTTATATTAAGGCACTGCGGGATTTTAGATTTAAAAAGGTAGCCTAACTTCCCGAATGCTGCCCATCCCAGCTGGATCCTCCTCGTGACCTCTTTTACTTGTGGCCCCCGACTAAAAGATAAATTATGTCTAAGGTAAACGTAATCATTGATCACCTCTAATGAGTGACTACCGCCAGTTATATTCGGTACAGTTTTAGGATGATTCGTCATCATTTTGGTCTTGGACATATTCATCTTAAGGCCTACCCCCAAGGAAACTTCGTTTAGCTGCGATAACATCAGTTGGAGCTCATTATTTGTTTCGGCTAGGATGATGATGTCATCTACTAACATACATTGTTAAACAAATCAAAATTGCCAGTGTCTGATCAGACAAAAATCAGGTATCACCTACAGTTTCGCTGCCTGAGTGAGGGTACCGGAGACCCAATCAGGAGAAAGGGGGGTTAAAAGTTTGGCAGTGCACTTGTGACTCCACTGCAGTCGCGGGTGTTTATGGGCGGCGGCAATAGCTCACCTATCACATAAAAAGTACTACTACTTATAATGAGCGATGGTAGTGCACCTCTAGATTTTTCGAACCTAAGTCCGTATTTCTACCATTAGCTCGGCAGTGAGGGAAAACATCGTCAGAAACCTGCACGTTTCAGATAACCATGATTAAGTTGGTTTGGTTCCCCTGTTAAATTATCAGACTCCCCATATCAAGAATCATGGTCCAAGCTCCAGAGCGAGATTTTTGGACTCAATCGGGAATCACACGTTAAGAAGAAGATAAAATAAATAGTATAATTAATTTTCAAAAGCATGGGCCTTCGAAATTGTTATTAAGAGATCCGGTTTAGTTGCTAAGGCCGTGCGCTGCGTTAAGCGGGTGCACGTCGCGGACATCCGGTGCGGGCATCCCGTCGCAAGGGATCCGCGCCGTGCTCCGTCGTGGACAAACAGCCCGTCCGCAGCTATCGACGCGTGCGGGGGAGACTCACTTCACGCAGCGCTGCTCTGTGGAGATGACATGAAACAGCACGCCGAGTGGATGCTCGCGACTTGCACCCGCTTAACGAAGCGCACGGACTAACTATTTAACTATAATAAATTTAAATCGATTGGCGTCGCTAGTTTACCCTACCCGTCGCCTTAAAGACATTCAGATTAACTGTACGGTACTGCGTAAATCGTAACAATAACAAATATCGTAATAAACATACCGTTACCCAATAGGAAGCCAATGGTGGAAACGCGAAACGTTCCTCAATCGCACGAGATATCGTAAATGATCGTAATCGTAAATATTTCTATGTGCGCCGCTTACTGCGGGTGTGCACGATATCCGAGTAGTGTTGTGATTAACCGGAAATCGATGTTTCGGTAGTGACACCGGCCTCGCCTCGGTGGCGCAGTTGGTCGCTCTTTAAAGCGACGGCCCCCGGATTGGGATAAAAGTTGGTAAAATAAAAAACATTATATTCATTGTAATAAAGGTCAAATGGCATCTGTCATTCTAATCAAACTATACTCGTATTTTATGGACTATAAGGCTGTACTTTTATATTTGTAAGCGTCTGAATTAAGCACGATTATTTATTTAAAATTTTATTGCACAAATTTTGTTACAATAGGCAAACTTAAGGTGACGTTTTTCACGTTTACTTAATATTTCTAAGTAACCATATGATTGGTTACATGGAAAATAACACTTTATACCAACGCCAAGAATACCTTAAGTAAGTTGGAAAAAAATGTCTGCCATTGCGTATGGAGGTATTTTTCATTGCTGCCCGTTTGAAACTGGGCATTTTGTCATTAAATATTTCTATCGAAATATTATTTACAAGGAGTTCATTGTTGTTATTGATTATCCAGAATAAAATAAAAATTTGAAGAAAACCACTTTCATTAATTCATGGGTAAATGAAAATGAAATATGGAAACACTTTAATGCCGCACCAATCGCTGTAATTTTTATACAGATACAGGTAGCGCCATCTGTTATCATTTTAGAGAAACCGACTGACTAATATAATTGAAAAACTCCTCATTAGTACATATCTATTGACGGCGCTAGTTTCGTGGATGCGTCACCTTAATGCGTTTGTATGAAACTAAGGCTCTGATTCCGGAATGGCACGCGTTTTTTATTTTCCGATTTCCGAATATTTTTAAAAGTACAACCCATCCCTATTGATGAGATTAGAAATGTTTCGATTAAGCTAATATTGTTCGATTGGAGTGATACGATCGTACAATGATCGGGTACTGGAAACTAGGCAGTAAATAAGTGAATCTACTAAGTAGGGCTATGCTCGGAGTATCTCTGAAGGACCACATCAGAAATGATGTAATCCGACAGAGAACCAGAGTCACCGACATAGCCCACCGAATTAGCAAACTGAATTGGCAGTGGGCTGGTCATATTAGCAGCAGAACTGACAGCCGTTGGAGCCGTAAAGTCCTTGAGTGGAGACCGCGACTCGGTAAGCGTAGTGTTGGACGCTCTGCGACAAGATGGGATGATGACATTAGAAGGCTGGCTGGTGTGGGCTGGACGAGAGTGGCCGAAAATCGGGAGCAGTGGCGTGCATTAGGGGTTTCGTCCAGCAGTGGACGAGTGTGGGTTGCTGATGATGATTACTTAACTTACTTTGTTAGTTTATTTAGTTCAAGCCCAGTCGTCCTACCGTGTAATTCCAAGTTGCGTCTAATGATGTCGCTTTGGAGCCCGGGGTATACTTGGACCATGATCCAGAATTCGGGATGTTTGGTAGTTTAAATTTTCGGATTACCTATAAGGGTCGTTCTTCTTTTTTATCGACAATGAGCCAAACTTACAAATCAACATTTAACTTTTATATAACAGACTACAAATGATAAATAGTATGTCCTAAATATTCGTTAATGTACTACTTTATATATGGACTAATACATGATGTAAAATCTAATTGATAAAGAAAACTTTTAGATTGAAATGAACACCTCCGTCACGTCCCCCGAAATTAGTGCCATTTACACCTCTGTCACGCTTTATATATTTTTTTACAAAGTTAAATCATGCTAAACTATCTACGAGGTGATAAAACAATGTCATTATTTCATGGTAAATTAGGAATATCTTGATGGTGTAACTTATACTTTTTTTATAATTAATTACTTCATAGGTTACTGAGGACGGGCTCATTGTCGATAAAAAAAGAAGAACGACCCATAAACGTTTTTTTAATGTGATAGGTGGCAGACGAGCAGATGGCTCACCTGAGGGTAAGCGGTTGCCGCCGCCGTGGACTCCCCCAGTTAGCAGTTGTGTTACAAGTGCGTTGCTAACCTTTAAACCCCCCTTTTCCCCGGATTGGGCCCTCGGTACCCTCACTCAGGCTGCGAAACATAGCACAGCGTTGCCGCTGTCTGTAGGATTCAACTCTTATAATAAACAGTATAGTATAGATATAGTAACAGATATGTATAGATTTTTGGTTTTGATTGGGTTTCCTGAAAAGTTGATATTATTTTAAGTCGGAAAATGTAAAAAAAAGCGAAAACACTTGTTTCTGTCAAATAGATTGAAATCGAAAAGTTTTGATCCTTCTGGCCTTAGTCGATTAGTACATTTTAATGGCGAGGATAGAGTTTAAAAGCAGAGGTCGGAATTAGGTAGAATTATTTATGTACTCCGAGCATAGCCCTCTCCATTGCTCTCTGGGTGACTTTGAGCCTCCTTAATCGGCACATTGTAAGCGGCCATGTCTCGGTTCCGTATGTCATCACTGGCAACACACACGCATTGATGACTTTCGTCTTGAGACACTGCGTTAGATGGGCCGAAAATATGCTGCGTAGCTTCCCGAACGCTGCCCAGCCGAGTTGGATTCGTCGATCGACCTCTTTCTGGAAGTTGAACTTACCAAGCAGGACCTCTTGCTGAGTGGAGACTACGTACAGGAAGTCGCAGCCGTCGCATGCCCCCCACAAGGTGGACCGACGATCTGGTGAAGGTCGCGGGAATCCATTGGATGCGGGCGGCGCAGGACCGATCTGTGTGGAGATCATTGGGGGAGGCCTATGTCCAGCAGTGGACATAGGCCTCCCTTTGATTGATCGCCACACAGATCCAATAAATTGACTACATTGGACACAAGATCGTGCGAAGTGGAGGAGTAGAAGAAGGAAAGCGGACCCCGGGCTCCGAAGCGACGGCTTGGGACGCAACCGGGACTAAACGCTAAGATGATGATGATGATGATTATGTACTTACATACTGTCAAAAATCACGAACTAAAAACATATGACATTTTATAACGGTACACTCGAAAAAGGGTGTTATCGAAGTGACTGATTCTTTTGTATGTGATAGGTGGTAGATGAGCAGATGGATTTCCTGATGGGTGGCAACATCAGTGGATTTAACCTTTAAACACCCCTTTCACCCGGACTGTAATGAATGAATTAGCAATTTTAAAAGTTAAATGTTTCAAATAAAATAAATAACTGTCGACGAGCGTTATGAATTAAGTTCTTGTTTATCATCGTCAGCCCATTTAAGTCCCCACTGCTGGGGCACGGGCCTCCCTCAATCACTTGAGGGGTAATTGCCATACTCACCACGCTTGGCAGACGGGTTGGCGAGGGTTTTGATATATATGCAGAGTTTTCCTTCTCTGGGTGCTGATGATCATGCCAGCAGATTTACCTTAGTCGCCTTTTACGACACCTCGGTAAGAGTGAGGGTGGCCTATTCTACTCTGCCGGAACCACACGGCTGATGATGTTTTTACATAAATCAAACTGTTCTGATCATTGATCACTGATTGTTGGTTCTGTTTTATCAGAAAAACAAGTGTAAGTTATCGAAGACTTGTGTTCAATTTGATACCCCTTCAAAGTGAAGACAAAATTGTCAACTGTTTTCTTAACTACAGTCATTTGACACAATCTCGTTAAATTGTAATTTATCTTCACTTTAGATTTCAAAGAGAGTTACGTAAATCTAGAAAAAGTTGTGTCTTTTTCTTTCATTCTGTTTTAATTTAGGGACCTTTTAACATTGTGTTTTGTCAGTTCCATCGTAATCTTAACATTATTATTACTATTTAAGAGATATAGTTAGCTACGTTACATGATACATTTATATTAAATAGAAACTACAACCTGTGCGAATAAAGAATGGGATCAGAAATGGCGGCGCATCTATTCACTTCTCGCTCGCACACCCATGAGTGCGAGTATAGACGCAAATAGTGTGTGAGTGAGAAGTGAATAGATGCACCGCCATTTCTGATCCCATTCTTTATCCGCACAGGTTGTATGTAGATTACCGATGAAAAATCATTTCACACACTAGTTAAGCCGCGTCTGATGCAGGTTCAGCCAAAATGGATTAAGTAAGTAAAAAAAGTTAGTGACCGACGCTGTTTCATTTTTGACACAGTCAACAAGTGATGCACATCTTCCACTTTATCAGAGACATCATAATTTAGGCAGTCTCAATTATTCATCAGATATCCAAACTTTTCAGATGGAATGTGTCCAGGCTTTAATCTATGCTGTAATAAAATGTTTTCTACTTAAGATGACGGGTACACTAGCGACGCCAATCGATTTTAATTTTTAGCTACTAAACCGGATCTATTTTAAACAATTTCGGGGTTACAACCTCTCGATAAGCACTTATACTATTTAAAAATTTTATAAATGCAACAATAGTATCGTAGATATGAAAAAAGTAGAATGCAAATCACTATTACTTCAATGGTTAAATGATAAAAACTATATCGAAACTGAAAATCTCTAATAGTATAAAAATATATTATAT